>CM059187.1:9276114-9329266 GCA_030323885.1 Branchipolynoe longqiensis
TATAATAATAATATATTCAAATGATGTTCAGAAACTACCAAAAGCATGACATCAGTACCAAAAAATCAAAATGCTTTAAAACTCCTGATATATATATATATTTTAGCTCGGTATAGAGCCTCGGGCTAGCCGCAGGCTAGGGAGAAGGAAGCACATCCGGGTCCAGCAATTAGCATAAGAAACTCGCGTGCAATGGATGTACGCGAGTGGTTCAGCGGTTTTTTCTACAAATTCTCCACAAATACCCAGAATTCGCGGATTATTTTCCACACGTTCCTTTATTAAGGACGTTACCATCCTCTTGTGTGAGTTTCAGCTAGGCGGCCACTGTAAATTCAGAATTATTAGCGTTTAACCGTTCCGAAAGTCCGGTTCGCTAGTTTTCGAGTTGCCATGTTGGTTGGTTTCGTTCGTTCGCTTAATTCCTCCATTATCGCTCGATTACTTCTTAGTTTTATTCGTCGTTCACTAAGGAACGACGTAAGTTAGCCTTTAACCGTTCCACACGTTCCTTTATTAAGGACGTTACTGTCCTCTGTGTGAGTTTCAGCTAGGTGGCGACTGTATTTTCGGAATTATTAGCGTTTAACCGTTCCGAAGCCGGTTTGATATTTTTCGAGTCGACATGATTTGTTCGGTCCCGGCGCTTGCTGGGAAGCCATGGAAGCCGACCCGGAGTTTGCTACACAAGATATTTATATTTATTTATATTTATCTATCGGCTTAACCCAAGAATACTGGAGAATACAAATTCTTGTTGTCGTTTTCGAGCTAAATAGCGTTAAACCGTTCGTTGAGACTTCGGTTTTGCATTTAGATTTCCCATATTTGTGTCGTTTTGAACTAAACGATTATATGGAATAGCCTGGATTGCATATCACTTGATTGGAATAGCCTGGATTGCATATCACTGTAAGTATTAATACAAACTGGATGAAGCTTATCTATGATGCAAATGTGCATCTTTTGGGAAGTTCAGAACTTCGTAAGTTGTCTCAGTTAGGTATGTTAACAGACGGATAAATGATGGTTACAGGCCAAAGAGCCTTGGTATACAAAGCGAAACCGATAGTGATCGGTGGTTGCACCCGTGGAATGCGGGTAGAGATGAAAGCGAAAGCTGCAGGTGGAAGCCGCATCTCCAGTGGATTTTCTCTCAGACTCTCATAAAGAGTCACGTTGGGGATTATCTTTTATAGACTCCCCACAATACATTTTTTAGGCGTACCTCCTAGTTTTGGAGCATTTTCTCCAACTTGCTGGCGCAGAAGCCGCGGGAGGGAGAAGTGTACTGAACAGAGAGAGTGGGCGGTCCCAAGGCTGACCCCCGTATGGTTGGTTTCGATACCAGACACCTACGGCATAAACTTAGCTTACCACACCTGTATTGCGAACGGTGTAAATACGTTACTCAGTACCAAATCTATCCTCAACCCGGGTTCCACCTGGCGTCACAATTATTGTGTTCACGTTGAGTTGTTACCGGTTTATAGTAACACATTTGTTACAGACTACCGATGACCATGAAGTGGAACAAGGTCCTGCCTGCTGCGTCAGCTGCTGCGGACCGCTCGGAGGAGGACTGTGTCTCCTTTCCAGGGTTGACAGCTTGGCCGTCGCCTCAGCCCGAGGCCATAATCCCTTCCGACTCGGAAGGGAAGACCAACCATTAGGTACGGTTGCTTCGGGACTGGGAAGCCATGGAAGTGCGCGATGTTGGCTGAAGCCTCATCGCGGTAGCCCGCCCGTCACCAAGCGGGTAGGGCCGATGGCTAAAGCCATGTTACATGGTAGCCCGCTAAAACGGAGAGGGATGTTGGCTGATGTCGCATCCCGTCTAGTCACCGGTTCGACAACGGAGAGCGAGGTTGGCTAAAGCCACATCCAGTTTAGGCCAAACGTTACCACAAAGGGCGATGGTGGCTGAAGACCGTTACTACACGGAGGGCGATGTTGGCTGAAGCCACATTATTTATTGTCACCCATTCGCGAATTAAGGGCGATGATGGCTGAAGCCACATAACGTTAGGCCGTCCGTTACCGAGCGCAGACACATGTTGGGTGAAACCACATTACGTTGTGACGCTCGTTGCCAAAAGGAGAGCGTGGTGGTTTAAATCCACATTACGTTTAACCCGCACATATCCGAGCGGAGACTGAGGTTGGCTGAAGCCAAACATTTGTCCTCGGTGACTTGATATAAATACTGGTCTCTTCACATCGTTTGGGTTTGGCTTCCATACCGTTACCATACGATTTTACATTCGGCTAAACGCCTGTTTTGGGAACGGGGTGAATACGTTCTCCAACACCAGTATTGCCGCCCGTGATCTAACGGAGAGCGAGGCTGCCAGAGGCCACATCACGTTAGCCGCCTCTGCCTAACGGCGAGCGGGGATGGCTTGGCCGTATTACTTTTTTAAAGCTAGTGGCAAAGTGGATAGCGATGTTGGCTGAAGCCTCATCATAATAACTCGCCCGGGATACCGCCCGGGCCAAACCGAAGAGAGAGATAGGCTGAAGCCTCATTGCAGTAACCCGCCCGTGACCGAGCGGAGAGCGTTTATGGTTATAACCACATCACGTTTGGTACCCCGTTAGAAACGGAGAGCAATGTTGGCTGAAGCCAAATCCCGGTTTTTGGGTACACTCAAACTTTCAGTTGATGGTTACAGGTTTTCGGACCTGCGAGGTACTTTTTTTGGGGTAAATATGTTTATTCTGCTGAATAAGTCTTTTGTCAGTGCCGAAGCACTGGTCTTCCAGCCATTTTTCAATTCAGGGTTATTTACACAAAAGGTATATAGAATAAGGTGTACAATACTTGTTGAATAGACAATTTGCACCATGTAACACAATGAAATTCTGAAACCCAAAAGTTCCATAACAATATGGTACAGTAGTGTCATATAACCAGATCAATATTAGTCAGATCAATGTGAATATTTACATAGTATTTACAATGTAAGCAGAAGTTATCTTCTGTATTCAGTTGGTAAACTTGTAGTAAGTTTTAATGTTCAGTTGCAGTTAGCCAATCGGTATATAAATGTTGGTTTGTTAGGAAAATTTCTAGTGTAACTCTAATGTAGCTAATTATGTGAGTTTATGAATTATGTTGTTGGGGTGGGGTTGTTAATAATACACTGGACCATCTGTGACCAGTGAAGCAGTGGGACCAATCCCAGTGCATTTAGGTCTTAAATTTTACATTTTTTACCTGGACTGTCTCTGTCATCGTATATAGTTGACTGGAGATAACATAGGAACAGCAACAAATTAAAAGCTGAGGGTTTGGTGGTCTGCCACTTACGGTATGGTGACGCCATGGAACATACTTTACTGCAACTGCATAAGGGCCTGCCCAATCCGATGTACTCTTAGTGAGTTTTTAAATTCTAGGTAAGAGGATGCTGCCCTGGTTCTGGTTGGTAGGTTGTTCCACATCATGCTGCCTTTGTAAATTGGTGCTTTAATTAGTTTGTTTGTGGAAGGCTTGGGGACTTTGAGTAGAGTGGAATCAGCCCGTCTAGTATTCCTTTTTGTGTTTTCTATATATTGGGTATCTCTGGCTCTTCTGTACATAAGTGATAGGAGATGTGAATCTCTTCTAACCATTAGGTAATCTAGGTTTGCTTTGTCATGCATTTCCTGTACACTTAGTGTTTTGCCCCAATAAATTGTTCTTAACGCCCGGTTTTGGATCCTTTGTAGCTTAGTCAGTTGCTGCTTTGTGAGCAATCCATAAATTATATCATTATAGTCTATTATTGGTAGAACTGTTGATTTATACAGTAGTAGGGCAGTGTTTTCGCTTATGAAGCTCCGCATCTTCCTGATTGTTGTCATTTTTAGTGCCAATGATTGAGTTAGTCTAGCCAGCTGTTGATTCCCATTTAAGGTAGAATCAATCACTGTTCCTAAGTACCTGTATGCACTTGCCTCCTTAATTTGGTTTCCGCCAATATGCAGTGTTATGGGTTGTGCTCTTGCCTTCCTTGCTTTGGTGCCATAAATGACAAACTCAGTTTTATTGGTTTTAAGGGATAGTTTGGCTTTTATTAGGCATGGGTATGTTCTGTTACAAATGGTACTCGTCTGGATATGTTTATACATTCTTCCAGAACGAAAAACAACAACAAACAAACAGTTGGTTGAACACTCTGATTTTCATTGATCGGTACGGACCTGAGAGATACTTTGGCCTTTATTAGCCATGGGTATATACTGTTATAAACGGTCCCCGTCTGGATATGATTATAGGTTTTTTCCATGACGAAAAACAACAACACACAAACAGTTGAGTGAAAACTCTAATTTTCATTGATTGAGAGGCGCCATGGTCTCGAAAGCGCGATTGCTAGGGATCTCCGTAAAATGAATCCTAGCACATGCAGACTGGAAGACCACTAGATCGTTTGCAAAACATTACAACAAACGACTAGAAAAGTCAAGCGGAATCGCACAGCGATTGCTCAAAGACTAGAATACATAGGTGAGAAACAAAAATATTGTCACTCTCATTGATACTGTATACAAATAACATAAAATGTTCGTTATAAAACGTTACAGAGGTAACAAAGGTAATTAATAATACAATAAAAATGATATTACGTAAAGTTCTCCCTAGCCTGCGGCTAGCCTGAGGCTCTATACCGAGGTAAAATAGATTAGTTAGACGAATCTTACCTGGGTATAGATGATGGATAACTATTGTTTTCCCGAGGTATAAGCCTCGGATACACGTGGGCGAGGGCCCACTCACCCTACCACGTCTATTCCGTTTGCTTGTACCAAGAAAACATTACAGTTCCATCATTATTATTATAGATCATTTTTTTATCCTGAATAGGTAGGTAAAGATTGCTGGACCCGGATGTGCTTCCTTCTCCCTCGCCCTCCTTGCTATTCTGCGGAGAGAAAAAAGCACTCTTTATTATGTAAAGTGGGGGGGCAATGTACAATGTGGGGGAGTATCTGTACAATGATCAATGAATAAAGTGCAGGATAAATGTCAGTGTCTTTTTAGGGGAGCGGCCCCGAAGAGCCCTCCGCCCTAGAAGGTAGAAGTGAGTGTAGTTAGGGTGGGTGGGTGGAGAAAAATGAGAGGAGTGCGTCTGGCAGGGGAAGGAGACGGAGTGGCAAGAGAGGGCTGGGAGGCTGGGTTATAAGGGATGGGGGGGGGGGAGGTTACGCAACGGTCGTGGCCTGGGGGGGGGGGAGATGGGGGGGGGTGCTCCTCCTCCACTGCGAATCAAGTGCAATGCAAGCATTACGACCATACCTCGGGAAAACAATAGTTATCCATCTATACCCAGGTAAGATTCGTCTAACTAATATATATATATAGGGTCACTCTCCTTAAAACTGGCCAGAAGTGTCACATGGAGAGTTAAAATTTAATATTAGAATTTTTAACATTTTTTGGTTGCAAATGAAAGCTAGAAATCTCCCCTTTACATCTATGTAAAATATAAATTGATGAGATAAAAAATAAAGGTGTAGTCCATGAATAAGATATCTCTTATGGCAGTATAACATGTGTGTCACACGTGTAACACATGTTTAGGACACCACACAGTCTGCTTAATAAATATCTAATCAGAATTAAATAATATCATACTTAGAAGCATATTAATCATGGCATAATATACAGAAATATCTAGTGCTTATATTGATAAAAAAAAGTAATTCCCAGCCATGCTTTATTCACTGAATAATTAGTGTACAATATTTGTGTGGCATCCAGACACCACGGTTACACGTGTGTCGGAAATTTGTAATGTTATTTCTGAAGACATTACTTCTTTTTTTTTTTTTAAATTTAAGCATGCATACATGTTAATAAATACTTCCTCTTTGATTTGGGAACTGTTTTGTTTGATATATCAATGCAATACAATATGTTAATAAGGATTCAACCACGTCCCATATGTCATGTTACAAATGGCTGACTGTAAAATGGGGTTTTTTGGTACAAAAACAGTTCATAACTAAAAAGACTAAAGTTGCACAAAGTTTTATTTTATTTCCCTTATTTCTTTCATCAAATCTGAACATGAATATGAAAAGTATAAGGAAAAAAATAACTAGGAAGGTTTTTATTGATGTTTTAAAATCCCATCTCATGCTGACCAGTTTTCAGGAGAGTGACCCATATATATATAGATATATATATATATATATAAATATATGCAATTTTTCTCAATGTTTATATTCTATGTAGTGTCTAAGCATACGTGAGCCATATTCATAGCCTGGCAGTCTAGGTGTACGTGAGGATGCACGCACATGTGTTTCGCGAAATGTGTGCGCATCCATTTGAGATTTGCCACTTACACTCTTGACATTGAGCAATGCGGATGCGCAGCTATGAAATGTGCTACCTTCAGCTCATCTCAGCTCTTGTTTGAAACATAGAATACCAGCTAAAAAAATACATATAATAAATTAAGATATTACTCTTTTATCCAGCATTGCATTTACATCAATATAATCAGCACATCTTATGCCATGTGCATTTAGATTTGGGTGGTTCTCAGAAACTGTGTACGACTTGAGGTAGTCTACTTGAAATGCATATTTCAAAGAAACCCATTATTGGAGTATCACTTTAGATTTCATCATTTAGCCCAATAATTTGGGAGATATTTTAGATCAAAGGTAAATGTTAATATTGTGTATTATGTATCTGATTGGGATGGATGTAGGTAAATAAATAGAAAATTACATCACTAATTTGTGACATTGTCAACAGCATTGAAAATAAAGTGTCACAAACATAATGAAAACCTCTGAACAACAGCACATTTCACTTCAGATGGTCATATACAGTCTTCATTAACTTTTCTGGAGTCATTAACATCGTAACATTTCGTTTCCACTTGCAAGTACTATGAAACTCTGTATCAAACACTGAGTACACATACAGTGCAGGAACTATTTTCACCATTTGACACTCTATGCATGGACCCAATTAGGGTATAGTAAAAGATCAATCCTGAAATTGCCCCTAAACATTGAAAGTTGAGCTGAACATTTGTGTAAAATTGTTGATTCCACTAGGACGGTTACTATGCTAATATTTTTCTGCTTTTCTCTTTAATCATCACAAATAAGACAAAACCATAGCAATGTGGTTTCAAATTATTACTACTGTTTATAAAGCAAGTGGCATATGAAATGTCCTAAAAATGTCAAGCTTTGTGTGGAAAATATTTGATTTTGGAGTTGGATTGGTTTCCATGCTATCCTGCTATTTATTGGGTGTGAGCATCATTTGACCTACTTAAGAATGTCAGAATATGTTTATTTTCAATTATTCAGATGCAAAAGGACATACACATTGAGGAAGCTTGTGTATAGGACTTTGACAGCATTTTGATTTTGTGGTACTGATGTCACAGTATTGATACACAACTTCTGAGAACAACCCATTTAGACAAACCTGGGCACTCAGAGTAGTGTTAGAGCCATAGCCAGAGTCAGTTTTACTTATTTTATTCATGTTTTTATTTATATCCTATGGTTAAAGCTGAATAGTCCGATGAAGCATCACATTTCATAAACCAAAACAATTATCTCAAATTGATTCCACATCTATCTAACTTAGATAATGATGCACTTTTTAAACATTTGTTGCCACATACAAGGGAATACCGAGTCAATTTAATAGAACCTGTTACTGTTGAAGCCTATGGTGTCAGAGTTTTGACAGACTTGCCAAAACAAATTTGAATTTTTTTTTAACTTAAATTATCTCAAAACATAACCATTTTAAATAAAAGTTAATTCAAACTAAAGTAAAGTAGGTTATAACAATCAATTTAATATATTTATCTCAGAAAAATGGCAGAAACCCAAAACCATCGGACTATGCAACTTTAATGACATATGTAGAACTAAAAAAATGAGTAGGATTAATCAGATATTGGTTTTATATTTCTTTGAAACAAGTTTTTGTTAACACATTTGATATTTTAATATTTAGAACAAGAAAACTCTAATCAATGGTGATGTAAGCATCAACCTGTAAAGTGTCTGAAATTGTATGTTTCTTAGCTCAAGATGTTTAATTATGAAGAGTTGTGTCTTAAACATATTCATTATATTATTGTATTGCATCCATCCATGTTTGTGCCAAATTGTTGTGTATTTAAACAAATTTAATTTTGAATAAAATCAAAGTTTTGCCCTATGCGTATCGGCAAACTCAATGGCTGTATACCTTTGCCTTGCTGCCAACGCTGATTGTTTTGTGTGGAATTGTATGTTCTTAGCTCAAAATGTTTTAGTATGACTGGGTTTGTCTTAGATATATTCATCAGATCATTATATTGCATGTGTGCATACATGTTTAGGCCAAATTGTTATGTATTTCCATTAATTTTGAATAAAATCAAACTTTTGCCCTAACCTTACGTATGCGTAGCCATGGACGCTAAAGATACGCGAGGAACTATGGCGCATGCACAGTCACTACCGTACATCTAGACCGGCAGGCTACGAATACGGCTCACATACGCGTAGCCACATCCTATATTCTATTGCATCTGATAATTTGACAAAAACATATTCTGTAATATTTAAGTAGGTCAAATGATGAGTATGACCAATAATTAGCAGTGTAACATGGAAACCAAACTTACTCCAAAACGGTATATTTTCCTCACAAAGCTTGACATATTTAGGGCATATTACATGCCGCTTGCTTTATAAGCAGCAAAAGTAATGAGTTGAAACCTAAAACTAGGTTTTTGGTGTGTTATTTCATCAGATTTAAACTAGTGCTTTACTTGATGTTAAAAATGTAGTTGTTTTTGTGTGCAAAGTACGGTACACATGTAAAAAAAAAATTTACAATAGTATTACAATCATAAAAGATAAGATAGTGCCATGGATGTAATTCTTTTTTGAACATTTGATTTATTTTGACCTTGAATAAATGCTTTTTATGATTAATCATGTAACATGGAAACCAAAGTACAAGCTTACACAAATTGAATCAAACACACACAAAACATGAAAATGCAATTTAAAAAAAATTTGAGATTAGAATTTGTGCTAGAAATAATAAGTTAACAAAATAATGATGTGATTAAAATGTATTTTGCCTTCAGCAGGCAGCCTCGAACATCATGATTTAAGCATTTGCAGAATCATGAAAAATGTGTGCAAAATTGGGGGCAACAATTAAATATTAAAGAAATCACAACTTAGTGACTAATACATGGTTGTCAATTAACCGGGAAATAAGAGTATTTCCCAGGACGGCGGGAAATACTGGTAATTCTCAGGGAAATACTGGGAATCAGTATTACGTAAATACATTCAGATTTATATAACATTACCTTAAACTCAAGTATGGATTTGTGACAGGATTGTTTTGATTAATTATGAAACAATGCAAAAAAATGATGTCAGCTTTTGCAGAAATTCTTTTAGTGGATCAGTGTCTGTTATTTGTGTAAACATAGAACACCAACCTGTTTGGCAATGACTAAGGCTACATCTTTTACGCACTGAAAATGCCAGCCCAACAGTGCTATCTAAACTATTAAGGAAGAAATTTGCAGCAATTGTGGCTTTCATGTGTTGGCTATGCTAACAAATAAAGGCAGTACTCGCCTCTAGCATAGCTAGAGTTGGTACTACTCTGTTATTGCATAATTAGTATGCATAGCAACAACAGTATAACTTTGAAATCATGCTTGTAATTAGGTATTAGCCCAACAGTGCTATCTAGACGCGTAAGGAAGAAATATGCAATAGCAGTGGGTTTCATGTATTGGCTTTCATGTTAACCTCATTGAGCGTAGAATACGAACCCTGATCCATAGCATTGGTCTCTATAACGAAGCCAATCATTTGATAGAGCAGCTCAAACCTATTGCTATGGCATTGGATATCCTACAATCACCTTGGCTAGTTATCCTAGCCAAGGACTAGTATTAAAACTGATCAACCCATACCCATGTTGTTTTTTGTCTTCCAGAGCGTAGCCTAACTTTATTGACAGGATAATCACTTATCAATGTATAAAAAGGTGGAGCAACTCACCTCTGATTATTGTGTGATTTATTACTGCCCAGTAAATTATTCACATGTACAACGAAAATTAATGTGGTTTGGCCTAATACGGCCTGATTGGATCGATCCCTCCGCCTGCTACTGCAGCGCCACTGCATGTTCGTGCCATGCGCCCTGCTATTCGGCCAGTTCGCACCGGGTTTTCAAGCTTTGTAACCGGTTAGGTAGTTGTCCTAGCCGAGGACTAGTATTAAAGCTGATCAACCCATACCCATGTTGTTTTTTTGTATTCCAGAGCGTAGCCTAACTTTATATGAAACAATTGTAACCCACTGATTTCGATGTTAGTTAATATATAATAGGCAACTTTAATCAAAATGTATTAATTAATATAAGTATGAAATGTATATTGTTATGTACCATTGAATCCACCAAATAGTCATGCACCAAAAACATTATTGGTTGATATTAAAAAATATATATATAGGCAAGATATATATATATATATACATAGCTAAAAGGGGAAGATGTAATGTATGTAGTTGTACGAACACCCCCAGCATAATACCGACGTCATGACTACCTTCTAAATAAAGTCAGTTGCAAACTAGATCTCACAGTGTTGACATCAACATATACTACACAACCAGGGACCCGACGGGTTGGCCGAATGAGCTAGAGCGTCTGTCTCCCGTCCTGCTAGATCGTGGGTTCGAGCCCTGGTTGAGTCAAACCAATGACTTAAAAATTAATACTTGTTGCTTCCTAGTCAGGCGCTCGGCATTATTAAGACAGGGCAAGGACTGGTGTGCTCAATCAATCAATCAATAGTTCCATCCTCTAGTCGAGGGTTGGATGCAATGGTTCTCCACTTGTCCCGATGTTGTGCTGTTCTGATAGACTGTGAATAATTCAAGCCTGTCCACTGTGAAATATTTGTAAACCATGATGTTCTTGGTCTCCCTCTCCCTCTGCTGCCATTCACCTTCCCTTCCAACAATGTACGGTATATTGAACTCTGACGAATGATGTGGCCAAAATAAATAAGTTTCTTTGTCTGTATAGTGGCAAACAAGCTTTTCTTATTTTTAATTTTTCTGAGAACTTCTTTGTTGGTGATCTTCTTTGTCCATGATATTTTCATCATCCTTCGATAAGTCCACATCTCAAATGCTGCTAAACGTTTGTACATTTTCTTAGAGATTGTCCATGTCTCTGCCCCATACATTAGAGTAGACCACACATAACACTGAAGAATACGCTTCCTTGTTTGTATTAATATCTTACTTGATGTTAACACTCTATACATTTTGGAGAATGTTGTTCGGGCTATTGTTATCCTTCTTTTAATTTCTTCCTCACATCTCCCATCATTTGTAATCTTTTGTCCGAGATATATGAATTCGGATACTTGTTCTATGTTTGTGCCATCTATGGTTATATTGACATTTGGTTTATCTGTCTTTTTACTTATAACCATTGTTTTGGTCTTCCTGGCATTCATCTTCATGTTGAATAGTATTCCAGCTTTATTGATTCTATTCACTATATCTTGTAGGTTTTTCTCACTGTCTGCTAGTATTACACTGTCATCGGCATATCTAAGATTGTTGATGTTCATGCCACCTATTGTCACTCCCTTGCAATCTTCAATGTGTCTGAAAATCATCTCTGTGTACAGGTTAAATAGACATGGTGACAATACACACCCCTGTCGAACTCCTCGTTTAATCATAACTTCATCCGATAGGCCCTGCTCCATTTTTATAAATGCACGTTGTGTCCAGTATAAGTTCACAATTAGTTTAATGTCTTTGCCATTGACACCAATATCTTGTAAACATTTGATTAACAGTTCATGATTGACTCGGTCGAAGGCCTTCTCATAGTCAATAAAGCAGGCATAAACATCCTGGTTCACTTCACAATAACGTTCACAAATCATTCTCATATTGAAAATCCCTTCACGTGTACCTCTTCCAGATATAAACCCACTTTGTACGTTACTGATTTGTTCTTCAATTTTCTGTCTGTTTCTCAGTAAAATTATTTTCAGGATCATCTTCAACATATGACTCATCAGGCTTAGTGTTCTGTACTCAGTACACAATGTTGGTTTTAGCTTCTTTGGGAGTCGTACAAATATGGATTCATTCATATTCAATGGTATAAATCCAGTCTCATAGATGTAATTTACTAGCTATGTCATTTACTAGCTTTTCATGTTACACAAGCGATATTAGCACATCAGTCAATTTGTATCAGATCAAAATTTAAAAAATGGAACAGCTTTTTTTCTCTCTTCACCCCCCCCCCCCCCCTTTTTGTTCAAATCCGACATGTACAACATGTAAGCCTTCATATGAAGATCGATTCTGCTATTATTTGGAAGGTTTTCACTTTTGGTTTACATGTCACACTTTAGTGCCCAGTTTCAGAGAATGACCCATATATCAAAACCCTGTTGACAGGTACATGACCTATATGGGTATGCTGAGATGTGGTTTGTGATGGATGCTATTGAAGGTAATCTTTTACTTTCTGTTCTCGCTTCAGGAAATATATGCATTAAAGAGGGACCAGGGGATATGTGTGGCGGAAAAGGTGTGTATATATGACACAGGCTCTGAAGCAGTCATGAACAGCACCGCCGCTCCGGAGGGGAAGAACTACATACTTGCAACCGGACAAGGGAACTCTTGCCACCTATATATAATGTCATATAAAATTGTCACCCCGAAAAAGCAAGGGCGAGGTATGAATGTTATTATCATTAGAAAATAGTAGTTTTATTGTTCGATAGAATATACTGCACTAACTTACTTAATCTATGGGGACTGTGATATATGCGTAATAGACGTATAGGTATGTGGCTAATATATGTTAACGAGATGCAGAGGTTGAGACAAAGGATTATGCTAATGAGATGACGTCATGGAAAGTTTAGCCGGCGGGTTCAGCGAGCCCTAGGCCGTGAATAAACCATTCAGTATCCAGAAGTCAAAGTGTTCAGACGTTGTAGTTTCACATGGTGTCAGATGAGGAAGAATGCCGCCCGCTAATATGTTGCCGGGTTTGTCGCCGCCTGGTCAGCTTGTCCTCAGCAACAACGCGAGATCAAACTGGAAAACATGGATCAGAGCATATGACATATACGCCACAGCTGCAGGTGTCATAATGAAGACAGAATGAGTGCAATGCTGCATCTTTCTTCACGTCGCTGACGAGGAAGTGCAACAAGTTTTCGCCAATATGGATATTGCGCTCGCTGATCAAGACAAGATCGGGCCACTCACAGAGGCGTTTCAGACATATTGTGTAGGCAAATGCAGTCTTATCATCACAAGATATAAGTTTAATATGCGTAATCAGGCTACAGAAAATATGGCTACGTACATCACGGCATTAAGAGATAGAGTGAAGGATTGTGAGTATGGTACGGTGGAGGAGTCGCTGTTGCGCGATCGGTTAGTGGATGGTGTGAGAAATGTGAATTTGCGAAACAAACTGCTGCAAACTACTGAGTTAACTTTGGAAAAATGTGTCAGTATTTGTGAAATGAGTGAGTTCAGTTCAGATCTGTTGGAGGACACCAAATCAGACTTGGAAAGTAAGGAGATTGATTTTATAAGAAACTATGCTACTGCGAGTACCGGTGCACCATCTTGGAATGCCGGCGGCGCCACTGCTGGAGAGTTCAAGATCCGCTGCCAGAACTGTGGATATGAATACCGCCGGGGATTCTGCCCAGCGAAATGCAAGGCTTGCATAGCCTGCAAGAAGATCGGGCACTTCGGTACGGTCTGCAGGAGCAGTCTGGGCAGAGTCAACGAGCTTACCGTTGAAGAGCCCGACCCTCACAATGCTGAGCAAGACCCAGATCAGGCGGAGGTCAATGTGCTGGCAACGGATCTGTTTGTCTGTGCCGTGGACGGTGGTGCCGAGCAAGACGCCGAGCTGTGGTACGCGATCGTTCGGGTGAACGGTTGACACTGGGTTGGAGGCGAACGTGCTGCCGAGGTATGTCTTCGACAGGCTTGCTCCGGGGTGGCTGACAAACACCAGGGGCCGTATGCATGAAGCGGTGTTAGCGGCGTGTGGTGTTATCCCTCTAACTCCGGGTACCTATCTCCGGTTATCGGCGTCGTAGAGAACTTTGTCAAGCCGTATGCATGGGTGCTTAAACGGTGAGTGTTAGCTAAACGTGAATGTATTTATAGATTTGGGAAATCCCTCTGCGTTTGTAGCCATATATTAGGCTCAAATATATTAAATGCTATCATATTTAACAGAATTACATACGCAGTAAGAGAAATTTGATCAATTTAACCCTAAATCCGAAGCGTTATTAAGGCTACCGCCGTATTGGCGGCGATATTAATATTTATATTTTCGAATCGACGAACGTAAAGTAAACAAATCACCGCATTGACGTCGCTTTCCATACTGGCGGCGGCGGTTTGTTTACTTTACGTTCGTCGATTCTAAAATATAACTATTAATATCGCTGCCAATGCGGCAGTAGCCTTAATAATGCTTCGAATTTAGGGTTAAATTGATAAAATTTCACTTATTGCGTATGTAATTCTGTTAAATATGATAGCATTGAGTAGATTTGGGTTCCATCCTGACACTAACCTAACACTAACACCGCTGTAAACCTGCTATGAGCAGAGTTAGAATTTCCGTGTTTAAACGCTCGGTGTTAGGCCTAACACTGCTCCATGCATACCAACTTTTCTGCGCTAAACCAGAAATCCCGCCATAAACGCGTTTTGGGTCGGTAACACCGCTCCATGCATACGGGCCCAGGTGTTCGTTGGTGACGTTCTCGGGTCATCGGATCACTCCCGACGGGGAGGCGCTGCTGGACATCAGGGACAGAGTGCTCAAGTTCCAAGTGGTACAGAACTGTCAGCCTATTTTGGGCAAGCAGGTTTGTGTAACATTGGACCTGCTGGCGCGTGTGGATGAGGTGCACTGTGCTGTGCCGACAAACATTTCCAAGCCGACGAACAGTCCGAGCGCCCAGGTGGAGAAGCTGGTAAGCGAATACAAAGATGTTTTTCAGGGTTGATCAAAGGAAATGCTGCCATTCATGTCGATAAATCAGTACAACCTGTTGTTGATCCGCCTAGTCGGATCCCGTTTGCCATTCAAGGTAAGGTACGTAGTGAGCTTGATCGCATGGTAAAGTTAGGTGTCATATTTGAACAAGATGAACCTACTGAGTGGGTTAACTCCATAACTATCGTAAAAAAACAAAAAACAAGATAAGGATTTGTCTGTATCCGACTAAGTTGAACAAGGGGAGGGCCTATCCCGACCAAAACAATTGACGAAATTATTTCCAAAACAGCAGATGCGAAATATTTGTCAGTTTTGGATGCAATGACAGGTTATTGGCAAATAGAATTAGACGAAGAAAGTTCATGTCTGCGCACGTTTAATACTCCATGGGGCCGGTACAGGTACACCCGCTTGCCTTTTGGCATCAAAACAGCTGGTGACATTTTTATTCAGGAAATGCACCGTGTCATGGGCGATATACCGGGTATCGAGATAGTCACAGACGACATTTTGGTATATGGGTCAACGGTTGAGGAACATAACGAGCGGCTCAGAGCCGTGTTGAACCGAGCTAGGTCGGTTAATCTTAAATTAAATGAAAACAAAATCTTTGCTATGTAAGACTACAGTGAAATATGTAGGTCATCAACTTACCCAGCATGGTGTGAAGCCTGATCCAGACAGAATACAAACAATAGTTGACATGCCAGAGCCGCATGATAAACGGGGTGTCCAAAGGTTCCTGGGCATGGTTGGATATGTGCACAAGTTCATACCCAACATGTCCGAGATTGCCAAACCACTACGCACACTCCTCGCTAAGGATGTCGTGTGGCACTGGCAAGTCGAACAGCAGGGCGCATTTGATAAGTTGAAGGAAAAGTTCCGAACTGCTCCTGTGTTATCATTCTACAATGTCAAGAAACCCATCCAAGTAGATGCTTGTCAGTCAGGGTTGGGTGCCGTGTTGATGCAAGATGACAAGCCAATCGCACTCGCATCTCGTGCGCTTAACTCAGCGCAGTGTGGCTATGCCACTATTGAAAAAGAAATGCTCGCCATATGTTTCGATGCCAGAAGTTTCATGACTATATCTTTGGCAAGGAAGTTCAGATTCAAACAGACCATAAGCCGTTAGTGGCGATAATGCAGAAACCAATTCATAAACTTTCGGCTAAGATGCAGAGAATGCGAATGCGGTTGCAAAATTATGATATTCAGCTATGTCATGTGAAGGGTTCCTTGATGTTTTTTGCAGACACGTTGTCTAGGGCGCATAGTGCCAAAGTAGGTCATGGTAACCTGTTCGATGACACGTTCTGCATTGCCGCAGTGGACATTCAATCGTCAAGTTTGTTGAGTAAGATTGTTAGAGAGTATGAAAAGGATGTATCCATGTCCATGCTGATCTCACACATTGAAGATGGGTGGGACACTACACGCATACAGACACCGCCGTGTCTGAGACAGTACATCCCACACAAACACGAGTTAACGATAGAAAATAATCTGGTTATGAAAGGCAATCGGGTGGTGGTTCCTCCGGGTCTCCGCGATGAAATGATTGAGGCGTTACATGAGACACACTTGGGGGTGACGAAGTCCAAGCAGCTGGCGCGGGACTGTATGTTTTGGCCGAATATGAACAAGCAAATTGAGGATACGGTTAATCGATGTGACACATGCCAGAACAACCAGAAAAGTTTGCATAACGAGCCGTTGATAAATCACCCGATCGCCTGTCAAACGTATGAAAAGGTCGGTGCAGACTTGTTTGGGTTAAACCATAAAAATCACCTGATAACTGTAGATTATTACACAAAATATCCAGAGGTGAGGCTGTTGGGCGATACATCGTCTGTCACAGTTATTGAGGCATTGAAGGATAATTTTGCAAGGCACGGTATTCCTAGTCAAGTCATTTCGGACAATGGTCCGCAGTTTAAGAGCCATGAGTATAGGGAGTTTACGCAGCACTATGGGTTTAAGGCCGTATACTCCAGTCCACAGTATCCCCGCAGTAATGGGCAGGTAGAATGGTTTGTGCAAACGGTCAAGGACATGTTAAAGAAGTGCGAGAAGACTGGTTTGGATTTTCAGTTAGCTTTGCTGAATTATCGAAACACTCCATTGCCCGTCCTGAATGCATCTACGTCTCAGCTGCTCATGGGCAGGAAGGCTGAGGGGCAGGTTGCCGATGGCGGAAGAAATTTTGGTGCCCGAAACGCAAAATCCAAAAGAAGTGTGGAAAGCCACACAAACCTATGAAAGTTGGAGATAAAATAAAATACAAAAATCATGCTGGGGAATGGAAAAAAGGGCTTATTTTGGGTTGGACTGGTATTTCGGGGAGAGAATATCAAATTTTGAACGAGTTAGGTAATATGTTATATAGAAACCGAGTGCAGATTATCAGGGTGCCTATGGGGGGGCGGCCCGAGCCGGTCGGGCAGACGCAAAGTAGGTCAGTGTCGTTGCGTAATGTAAACAGTGCGGCTTATCTAAGTAGGTCAGGTCGGCTGATTAGGCCGGCGAGCAGGTTAGACCTGTAGTAGCTCAGTGTAGATTGGGTGTTTACATGTATAGCATGTGCATGTAGGATTAAGTTATATTTTTAGCTGTGTGTTTTGATATTGAATGTGAAATGGACAATTTATAACGTGAGGCATTACAGCCGGACAGTGCAGGACTTCAGTGCCATACGGTGCTTGGACATTTGCAAGGACTTGTGTTTCACTTAAGTACGCATATATGTTATTGTGCATTCGTTTGACTGTTATATGCTATGTTGATGGTTATTTTGAAACCTTTCATGTTTCAGAAATACTTTGAGGGGGGGGGGGATGTGTTATATGCGTAATAGACGTATAGGTATATGGCTAATATATGTTAACGAGATGCAGAGGTTGAGACAAAGGATTATGCTAATGAGATGACGTCATGGAAAGTTGAGTCGGCGGGTTCAGCGAGCCCTAGGCCATGAATAAACCATTCAGTATCCAGAAGTCAAAGTGTTCAGACATTGTACTTTCACAGGGACTGGGGTGTTCAATATAATCATTTAATCATGTTAAAACTACATCATGAGAGAAGAAAAAAGACACAAAATGAACATTAGAGCATTCTGATCACAGTAACCGTACCAGCTCCCTTCGCGGTTGCACTGGGCGCGGTGGCCGAATCGGTAGAGCACAGGCCTTGCGTGCGGAAGATCAGGAGTTTGCGAGTTTGGTTCCCGGTCGAGTCACACCAGTGACTTAAAAATTGATACTTGTCGCTTCCTAGCCTGGTGCTTGGCATTATTATGATAGGGGTGGTTAGGTCAGTGTCAGGATAATATGACTGAGTGGGATATCAGGTCATGATGCCAGCAGCCTGATTTCCCAATGGGGCAGCACTATAAAATCGCCATGAGTGCTTAGTGTCACAAGTTCTTAGATGTTGATATGACCTTAGATGTTGCTAGGACATAAAACAACAAACACCCTTCTGTTGGGGCAAGATAGTACAATAGAAACCTCACTCAATAAATCTCTAAATCGGACACTTAGTTTGAAAGCTTCAAATCGTGTACACAAATCGTATAAGGCGTCAAATTACGTTCCTACAACTTGTAACTTATTCATGTGTTATCGCCACTCGTAGTTAAAGTTCTGCCATCTGTCTATTGTTGATGTACCACCATAGTGCGGGTAAGATACTTAGCTGTCTGTGTCTAGCACAACAGGTAAGTACAATTCAGTCAATATAGACTGAATGCGAGGAGTAGATGCCAACAATGGCTATTTTCATTCGGTTGCTTGGAAACTGAAGCTGGATAAGGGTTTCTTAATTAACTCATGCTGGGATGGTAAATACCACATAGTACTGGTCGGTGTTCATTGTGACTGGGAAACCAAAACAGTCATCATGCTGTGTTCCCCCATGAGGAACTGGGTTAGAATAGTTCCTCTGCACCCCCCTTGCAGATTGTAAAACGCGACAAATGGGCGGCTTGTTTGTCGTGAGTTGCGGCTCGTGTCGGTGGAGGAACGGATCCTGGTGCATGAGGACTGCAAGGGGCCAAGGCTCCTTGTGGACCAACACTGCACTTTGGCCCCGACTTCATCTAGACGAGAGGTTGGACTGGCCCGTTCCAATCAATCGGTTGGTCATGCCAAGCCCTCAGTAGATTAATGGAGAATGAATATATTTTATCATACACCAACTGTATTCATATTTATATATATCACAACTACCAAGTCATTCTTCACTTCCTAGAAGGCGGTGGCTAGGGTCAATCTAGTACTGGTTATGCTTTTTTGCCTCCATGCTAGAGTATATTATCCGCATATCCCTGGTGTGTAGCTGTTGGCTACTGCAGTGCTACACCCCCCAATTTTGAGGGCTCGGTGGTGTGTGGAGCGAGGATGACGAACCAAAAAAAACCTAAATATTGCTACAAACCCCAAACAAAAAAAGAATATTCGACACGGAAACAAAATTGGACTCCAGACTAATGTCCGAATGCTGATGATTGGCCATGGTTCATTATGATTGAATGATTAAATG
The DNA here is from genome assembly GCA_030323885.1 of Branchipolynoe longqiensis. Lineage (NCBI taxonomy): Eukaryota > Metazoa > Annelida > Polychaeta > Phyllodocida > Polynoidae > Branchipolynoe > Branchipolynoe longqiensis. The sequence continues at coordinate 9,295,765 of CM059187.1, forward strand.
ACGAGGCATCAGTTGCCAAACTTTCCACTTTTGCCATTCACAAGGGCATTATGGGAATGGTTGACACAGTTAAAGATGTGAAGAAGCTACAAACCGGACATATTCTGGTGGAGTGTGCTAAGAAAGCGCATGCTGACAATCTGCTATGTGCAAGCGCACTAGCAGGGGTCGGCATCAAAGCCTCTCTTCATCATACTCTCAACTCTAGCAAAAGAGTAATCCGGACTAGAGATCTTGATACGGATGAGATAGGACATGAGCTCAAGTCTCAAGGAGTGTTAAACATACAAAGAAAGTTATAAAGAGGGATAACAAGTCCATAAAAATGGGGACATATATCCTCACGTTTGGCAAGCCTTTTCCACCCAAGAATTTGAAAATTGGATACCTCAGTGTGAATGTGGATGTCTTCATCCCAAACATACTTCGGTGCTTCCAATGCCAGAAGTTTGGTCATGGCCAGGATAGATGCAAAAACGAAACCATCTGTGCGGTCAGAAAGGTCACGACATCACCAGTTGTCATCACAAGTTGTCAAAACCAGGCAAAATGTCCAATTGCCTGGGTGACCATATGGCCATATCTAAAGACTGTCCTGTCTGGAAATAAGAGAAGCTCATTCAGCCGATCAAAACTGAAAAGCGGCTAAGCTACCCAGAAGCTCGAAGGCTGGCTAAGGTGATTACTCCCTCACCAACCACCGAGAGCTATGATGTGACGGCCAAAGTCTCCAACAGGTAGTTCATTAAAACAATTTTTATTAATTAATTCTTTCATCTATTTTATTTAATTATATGATTCTGAGTTTTTTTAAATTCATAAGTGTCTATTGACACATAACTGATTGTATGCTTTTACATTATATGTAAAGGCGATGGTTGAATAAAAAACAAACAATTCTCACCATGAATATGGCCTATGCTGCCGACACGGCATAAAGAAACCACCAATCAATCCAACAGGTCAATTTAATGCCAGACTGTACTAAAGTGGTTGACTGGGGGGAAGCCCACTACCTTCACCCCAGTCCTGAACCTGACTCCGGTTTCTATCCCCAAAAATAAGAATAATAATAATAGTATTGCCGTGCAGACGCTGGCCGAGCCGGCGATGCCCAAAAAGAAAAAGAATAATTTGTCGGACCAAATTCCGAAGGGATCTTTGACTCATACGGAAAAAAACATCCAGGGGGTCATATATCCTTAAATCGATATCAGGCTGGCTGATATTGAGATGCCCGAGACTGCAGAAACTGGTCCAAAATGACAGTGACAGATGAATTTCTTATTCAATGGAACTGAGGAGGTTTTGGGAGCAACATCAAAGAGTTGTCTCTTCTTTAGGACAAGATGGAGACCGAGCCGCGGGCGGCTCCTCGATCTTGGTCAGACGTGATGTGGTATGTACGCCTGTGGCGTTAGACACAACACTACAGGCTGTAGCTGTTTGTCTGACTCTGCATAAGACTAATTCTCTTTCCATTTACATTCCTCCGAGCTCCGTTCTCACTTTACAAGAACTGGATGCCCTTGTGGATCAGTTACCGTCCCCATATTTACTTATGGGTGACTTTAACGGCCACAACCCATTATGGGGCGGGGGACAAAAGGAACGCTAACGGCAAGAGAATTGAGGACCTTGTGGCCAGTCATGCTGTCTGTATTGAACGATGGTTCATACACCTATTTGGATCATGGCTACGGTACATATTCTGCCATCGATCTCAGCATTGTAGAACCAGAACTGGCGCTGGACTTTTCATGGAGGGTCTGGGACGACCTCTGCGGGAGTGACCACTTCCCAATTATTCTTAATTGTGAGGGGGCATCTCCTGTAGAGTGAGAGAGGAGCTGGCGGCTGCGTAAAGCTGACTGGCCCACCTTCCAGACACTAGGTCGTGAGGAGTTCACTCCAGACATCAGTGACGTCGATTCCTTCGCTGACATGGATCGCAGAGAAAACTGTTCTGAAGACCTCGGCAACTCCCAAGCGTCTGATGCCTCCATGGTTCGATGACAGCTGCAGGAGGGCTATTAAGGAACGAAAGAAAGCTCAGCGTAAATTCCACAGGAGACCGACTGCTGAATATCTGGCACTCGTTAGAATTCTCGTGCTCGCAGAACAATCAAAGAAGCGCGGAGGCAGTGTTGGAGACAATTTGTTTCTGGCATCACCATGCGCATGCCGTTGGGCAAAGTGTGGACAATGATCAGGAGAATGAAACGAAGGGGAGGTGATTCTTCTGTAGTCCAGCACTTGAAACACAATGGCACCATTCTCACATCACTCGACGAAATAAGTGAAGAATTGGCTTGAGCCTTTGCTGGAAACTCGTCTTTGGCAAACTGTCTCCCGGGCTTTCTGGCCGTCAAGCAATGCCAATGGCGAAAGCACTTGGACTTTTCATCTGATGGTGAGGAGCACTACAACTCCCCATTCAGTATGGGTGAGTTGAGGTGTTCTTTGGAAAGCTCGCATGACACAGCAGTTGGACATGATGGGATTCATTATCAATTTTTTTAAACATCTCCCCAAACCTGCATGGAGACTGTTGCTTCATCTGGGAGTCGGGTGTCGTCACCACCTCTTGGCGGGAGGTGACAGTAATAATGATTCCCAAACAAGGTAAAGAGTGAAGCCAACAACTATTGTCCCATAGCCCTCACAACCTGCATCTGTAAAACCATGGAGCTTATGGTAAACAACCGCGTCACCTGGTTACTGGAGTCAGGACACCACCTGTCCAACCTCCAATGTGGCTTCAGACAGGGCCGCAGCACCTCTACCAGAGATGCTTTCCTTAAGAAGGAGCACCTTGTGGCTGTCTTTTTCGACCTCGAAAAAGCCTATGACACAACGTGGCAGCACGGCCTCATGGAAGATCTCCATGCGATCGGCCTTCTTGACCACCTGCCAATTTTCATCAGGAACTTTCTAGCCACAATAGAACTGCTTCTGCACCTTTTTAATAATATTTGGCGCACGGGAGACATCCCAACCTCCTGGCAAGAGGCTATCATTATTCCCATCCCCAAACCGGGGAAAGACCATAGCGAGCCCGGGAACTACCGCCCGATAGCGCTTACAAGTTGCATTTGTAAAACTTTCGAACGAATGATTAACGATCGCCTCGTCTGGATCCTGGAGTCGGAGCACCATCTGACCGACTTCCAGTGTGGTTTCAGGCGGGGGAGGAGTACCCTCGACCACTTGGTCCGATTGGAGTCATTCGTTCGAAATGCCTTCATAAACAAAGAACATGTCGTGTCCGTGTTTTTCGACCTCGAAAAGGCATACGACACGACATGGAAGTACGGCATCCTGAAGGATTTGTTCAATATGGGTTTTAGAGGGCGCTTGCCCATTTTCATTTCTAAATTTTTATCAAACCGGAACTTTAGAGTTCGGGTCAATGCTACCCTCTCTGATCCTTTTGATCAGGAGATGGGTGTACCTCAGGGTAGCATTCTATCTGTTAGCCTTTTTGGCATTAAAATTAACAATATAGTCAAATCCATTAAGAGTACTGTATCCTGCAGTCTCTATGTAGATGACTTTTTAATATGTTATAAAGGTAAAAATATGAACACTATAGAACGGCAACTCCAATTAAATATAAATAGCCTTTCCTCATGGGCAATGGAAAATGGTTTTAGATTCTCCAAATCGAAAACCGTTTGCATGCACTTTTGTCTTTTACGGACTTTGCACCATGAACCTAATTTAACAATTGGAAATGATCCCATAAAAGTCGTCAAAGAGAACAAGTTTTTAGGAGTCATCTTTGACAACAAATTATCTTTTATCCCTCATATAAAGTATTTAAAGTCCAGGTGCCTTAAGGGACTGGACATTTTAAAAGTTCTAGCCCACACACAGTGGGGAGCAGATAGCACTGTTCTGCTCCAATTATATAGAACTTTAATACGTTCAAAATTGGACTATGGCTGTATTGTTTATGGTTCAGCCAGGAAATCATACATATCACAGTTAGACACTATACACCATCAAGGCCTTCGGCTGGCCCTGGGGGCGTTTAGAACCTCGCCCGTCCAGAGCCTTTATGTCGAAGGCCGAGAGCCTTCCCTTAAGAGTAGAAGGCTCAAACTGTCTATGCAATATGCGATAAAATTAAAAGGAAATATTTTAAATCCTGCATATAACTCCATTTTTATGCCACCATATGAACGCCTCTATGAATCAAGGCCAACATACATAAAGCCGTTAGGCCTCAGAATAAAGCCTCATTTGGAGGCCTTGAGGGCAAATATACATAACATAGCACCCTCACAATATTCAGATGTTCCTCCCTGGCAGCTGAGGAAACCAAACATCATCCTCCAGCTGGCCATGTCAAAGAAAAGTCAAACGCACCCACTTTCATATCATGAAAGCTTTATCGATGTGCGAAGTGCTTTTAGCGCCCACCTAGCCGTTTACACGGATGGGTCAAAGACAGACAACAGAGTCTCTGCGGCAGCAATCGTCCACGGACGTGAACTAGGTACGCGTATTCCAGATCAGAGTTCCATCTTTACTGCTGAGGCACGAGCACTCCTACTCGCGTTAGAGTGCATCGAAACCTCAGCCAGTCATAAATTCATCATTTTCACTGACTCTTTTTCCTGCCTTCAGGCTTTAAACAATAGGAAACTGGACCACCCAATACTACTTAAAGTACTCATTAAACTAAACTCTCTTTCAATAGCAAAATTTGACATTCACCTATGTTGGGTGCCTAGTCATGTGGGTATCCCAGGAAATGAGAGAGCAGATCAAGCGGCCACTCGAGCCCTGACTGCTCCTTTGGAACACTGTCATATTCCCCACTCTGATCTGAAACCTACCATTCAAAAATACATTTGGAACCTATGGCAGATCGAATGGGATGAACACCCAGACAACAAACTCCATAGAATTACCCCCTCCGTGAACGGACTGCCGCAGAGTCGCCTGGAAGGGCGACACGACCAGGTTGTTTTAACAAGATGCCATATTGGCCACTCGTGGCTAACACACGTTTTTCTGCTCAAGGGGGAGCCTCCCCCTGAATGTATTGGATGTCAGTCCCCACTGACATTAAAACACATTTTATTAAACTGTGTGGATTTCATGGCCCTGCGCCAACAATTTTACACTGCAAACAACATGCAAGACCTTTTTACTAAAGTAAAACAAGAAAAGATTTTAGCCTTTTTGAGGGCAGCTGGTTTGTACCAACTCATATAAGTTTTTAAACAAATTTCATCAGTGAATAATACTATCATTTAGACTTTTATTTAGCTATATGATTGTGAGTTTACAAAATTCATGAGTGTCCATTGACACAAAATTGATTGTATGCTTTTACATGTAAAAGCGATGGTTTGAACAAAAACAAACATTTCTCGCCGTGAATATGGCCTATGCTGCCGACACGGCGTAAAGCAACCACCAATCAATCAATCAATTCTAGCCACATCAAGACTACCTATTCCAGCCTACACTCACAGGAACTAGGAGTACCTCAAGGCAGCATACTGGCCATGACCCTTTTCAGCATCAAGGTCAATGGTATTGCTGCTGCTGTAAAGCGGGCATGGGGGGGGGGGGGTCTCCAGTAGTCTTTTCGTGGATGACTTTGATTCATATTACAGTGGTGCTAACATGAATGTCATAGAGAGACAGCTACAACTAAGCATAAATGGGATCCATCGATGGTCAGTTCTGAATGGATTCAAATTTTCCAAGACCAACACAGTCTGCATGCACTTCTGTCTGCTGTGAAGAATGCATGCGGAACCGGAGCTGACCCTTGATGGGGATCACATTAAAGTCGTTGAGGAAACCAAATTTCCGGGCCTCATTTTCGATGCAAAACTGTCTTTCGTACCACATATAAAGTACCTGAAAACAAGATGCCTGAAAGTGCTAGATATTCTCAGGGTGCTGTCCAGCTCAGAGTGGGGAGCGGACAGAGATGTTCTGCTCTCCGTGTGCCGAACCTTGGTTCAGTCACAAGTGGATTACGGCAGCATAGTATATGGTTCCGCAAAGAAATTGTATGTTGGGCTGCTAGACATGGTTGACCACCAGGGCTGCGCCTGGCCCTTGGGGCCTTCCGCACCTTGCTGGTTCAGAGCCTCTACCTCGAAGCCAACAAGCCATCACTTATCAACAGGAGAATCCAACTGGCCATGCAATATGTAGTCAAGATAAAAACCAATCCTGCACACAATTGTCTATTCGAGCCACATGATGAATCCAGGTATGAAGCCAAGCCGAATTACATCCGGCCACTGAGGTTCCGAATGAAACCACGTTTGGATGCCTTAGGTGTGGATTTGGACGTGTTGGAGGATGCCAATGTCCCAGAACATCCCCCGTGGTCGTTGAGGAAGCCCTCGGCTATCCTCCGACTCACGAAACTAAGGAAGTCTGCGACACATCCACTCGAATACCAAGGACTGCATGCAGAGATTCAAGGCCAGTTTGCAGACCACCTCTCCATATACACTGATGGTTCGAAAGACCAAAGCCGTGCAGCTGCTGTGGCAGCCTTCCGCCGGAAATAATTTGGTGTATGCTTGCCCGATCAGAGCTCAATTTTCACTGGGGAAGCCTGAACACTCCATCTCGCATTGGAGTGTATCGAGGTATCCAACCACACTAACTATGTTATATACAGTGATTCCTTCTCCTGCCTCCCGGCTGTTGCTGGACTAAAACGGATCACCCTATTCTAGCAACGGTCATTTATGAAATGAACCAACTGGCAACAGATGTGTTGGGTGCCTGGCCATGCCGGCATAGAAGGAAACAAACGAGCTGATCGGGCCACGAAGAAGGCCCTGAACTGTGATCTTGAACCGTGTCTGATCCCTCACTCTGATCTGAAACCACTAATAGCCACCCACATCAAATCCAAATAGCAACATGAGTGGGATGAAAACATTAATAAACTTCAAGAAATCGAACCATCTGTGGGAAAACCACCAGACTCAGGCGGGCGGTCAGCGGGAGCAAGTGGTCCTTAGCCGCTGCCGTATTGGCCACCCGTGGCTTACACATGCTTTTCTGCTCATGGGGGAGCCTCCCCCTGAATGTATTGGGTGTCAGTCCCTGCTGAAACTCAAACACATTTTTACTAAATTGTGTTGAATTTTTGGCCCTGCGCCAACAATTTTACACTGCAGACATTTGTTTCCTTTGGCCACAAATATATAATTGTGAGGTTTTTAATTTAATGAGTGTCTATTGGCACATAATTGATTGTCTGCTTTTAAAAGCGAGCAGTAGTCAGTCCGGATGGGTCATGCGGAGTGACCATGGGAATGGGGGTGCTGGTGCTTGTGAGCTCTAAGTGGGCTGTGATTGGCTGGTGAGCTAGGAGTGATGGGGGCAGGGAGCGAGTGGTGAGGGAGGGGCCAGTTTGAGTGATTGGCAGGTGTTGTTGTTTTTGGGTCCATTAGTTTTTTAAGCAGGGGAAATTTCAGTCATAGACGACTGGTCTTCCTCATTCCACTGCTGGTCGATAGAAAGCCCGAGCCTACACTTTTACCGACCCAAGGGATTTTTAACCTCCCACACCACATAGACATGGTATGAGAGCAACCGGCCTTTGATGACGCTGTAAGTTATACACAGCGGTGGAAATCCAAATTGGCAGAGCTGGGGGCATGGGGAATCGAACCGCCGACCCTCAGATTAGAAGTCTGACCTAGAAAAAAGTCAGACACTCTAACCACTCCGCGACAGAGAATGCCACGACAGAGAATGGTTGTTTGTATTCCCCCCCCCCCTGGGGGGGAGAGGGCCCTGCGTGCCCTGCAATGACCCCGAATGAGCACCCGCTCATTCGTAACGATGGTTTGAACCCAAAACAAACATTTCTCACCGTGAATATGGCCTATTCTGCCGACACAGCGTAAAGCAACCACCAATCAATCAATCATGCTGTGTTTGGCTCAGCTGTATCTTAGACTTTTTATTTCATGACCTTGTGAATAACGAAAATCGGTCACCACATAGACAGGCACACAGCATTCCGAGAAGTCTAGTTGAACACCCAATAATCTTCCGTTGCTTCGATAATCTGATAATCCCCTGTGTTTGTTGGTGCACACTCCTGTAAAGGTGCACAAATTGGATTGATTGATTGGAGCTTTACTTCCTTTACCATGACCAGTAATCTGACTCAGTGCTATAATTCAGATCCTGAAACAACTAGCCCTGGTAATGGTGAGGGAGCAGGACGTAGCTCAGGCGGTAGAGTGCATCTGTGAAGGTGTGTATCATCCGATCGATCCTGCTCAGTGGACCCATATGCAGTTTGGGCTATTTTACGTTCCAACCAGTGGTCCACAACTGGTTCATCAAAGGCTGTGGTATGTGCTGTCCTATCTGTGGGAAAGTGGATATAAAAGACTTATTGCAGCTTATCGGTAAAAGTAGCCTCTGTGGCGGAAGCGGGTTTCCTTTAAAGAAATATATTAGAATGACCATATGTTTGACGTCCAATAGCCGATGATTAAAATCAATGCGCTCCAGAAGCGTTGTTAAATAAAACAAACTCTCCTTTTAGTAATGCTGAGTGCCAAGTAAAGTAGCGACAAGTATCGATTTTGTAAGTCTTTAGATTTACTCAAGGTACTAAGTCTAAAGATGCAATCGGCAGAAGAATCTGAACTGGTCGGCTATAGAGCTGTAGCAGAGTACCCGTGGCATTTATAGACTGTACCCTGCTGTGTTGATATTTTTAACAGTGGTAATGGGCCTTTGGAGCTAAGCTAAGATTGCATATACGCGGTATGCGAATGCGGCAACCAATCAAAAAGTATGTAAAGGCATACTATTGATTCTATACGTCTGAACGCAAATGCCACAAATGGATCGACCCGTGGACCGATCGGTGTGAATGTGAATGCTGCTGCGTTTGAAATAGAAAACATTAACTTTGACTTTCCATCACAAATTTGGAGCAAGAAATGGCATGGGTATCTGTTTGTTTGTATAACGACCCCCCCAGCACAAAAAGTAGACCTCAGCTATTGGGGGTTGGCATAGATCTATTTCGCATTCACATGCTGCATACCGTGTATATGGAATCTTAGCTTAAGTGTACGTATTCGCCGTCTATTATCATATTTCGTAGAAACCATCTAATTTGAGGGCTTGTTTGAACTGTAAAAGCATTTCCCTGCATTCCCCCACCTTAGAACACCAACATTGGTCAGCACCGTGTCACTAAATGTGAACACCTTTTGTGTGAACATAAGATTTAATTTTAAGATCTAGAACCTTTATAGTTATTTATGTATGGTTCAAATGTGCCGTTTTCGCAGTTACTGAGGGCATCCGAAAGCGGAAAGGTAACCTGACAGCAAGTGATGCTCACACATCGACAGAAAAACAGATCACCTTTAATGTGCAGCCAATACGCCAAATTGAGACGGACTTTCACATGGACGGCGGGTTTCAGAAGGCTGTGCAACTAACCAGAGACCTCAGCATAATGGCGACGGGTGGGGCTGATGGCAAACTGCGCATATGGAAGGTACGAGCATGTGTCGAATAGCTGCTTGACAAACTAACCTGGTGGTAGCAGTCTGCTGCCCTGGGCTTCTAATCACAGTCGACCTATCTCTATTTCGGTATTTGTGTAAAATGAGCTGTCTACTCATATTTTATATTAGCTCCATGTACATATGAATATCTACAACATATATAGTCATGTGGTACAACGTTGTGCACATGCTTTCCATGTATACCGTCAGAATCGTTAGATCCAGTAATGCCAGGTGTGTGACCAGTAATACAAGTCTCCTTGGTTCCGTTTGTCCGTCACGGAGGACTGAAGCTGTTACCCAGAACGCCGGCTAGCAGCTTCAGCTTACATGGCGGAAGGTTGGGTTGGTTCCCCTCCCAGCCCTATCTCTCACTGTAGACTAAACTAAAGCCCCCGTCACACCTACCCGGACGAGCCCCGGGTTTTTAGCCGGACAGCCCCGGATAAAATCGCTATTTTGGTCGTTTTTGGCCTCGCGGTCATACCTATATATATTTTACCTCGGCTCTGGCTAGCCTCAGGCTAGGGAGAAGGAAGCACATCCGGGTCCAGCAATTAGCATAAAGGGCTCGCAAGCGGTGGACATGCGCTTTTTCTACAAATAACTCCACAATTCAAAGTAAGTTTATGGAAATAATTCACAGGATCCTTTATTAAGACCTTTAGGAGATTTTGTGCGAATTTGGATACTTATGCGAACATATTACCGGAATTATGGGGTTTAAACCCGGGGGAAATTCCGGTACGCTAGATTTGACGTTCGCCATGTTTTATTTGTTGTCGAACCTTACCGGCACAATTATCGCTTTTGTATTTTAGCGGTTTGATCGTGTTAAAACCCAAGAATGCCGGAGGATACGACTTCTTGTGTAGATTTCGTTCTTACAAGTTAATTTGACGAATTAATTGTGCATTTAGTGGTGGTTTACCATTTAAACGACAATATTTTGTGATTAACACGTGTAATGGCGTTGTTGACGGTTGGTTATGGAGGTCTATGGCCATATCATATTGAAAGCACCGGTTCTCGTCTGAGCACCGAAGTTAAGCGACGTTGAGACTCGTCAGTACTTGGATGGGGTGACCACCTGGGAATACGAGTTGCCATAGTTGGAAACCGGCTTCTCGGTTATACTCCAGCCAGAAAGATTCTAACAACACCAGCTCAGATGGGAGAGTTTTAGACATCACTGTTGTTTATGTAGATGTTGGTGGTTGCTACATCACAGGTAACATTTTTTCAACAAGCTGCCCGTTGCCGAACAGAGAGCGATGTTGGCTGGAGCCTCATCTTGTGTTTTGGGGGATTTTTTCCGCGGTTTCTTTTATGGATTCGCGTTGGAAATTATCCTGGGTTTCTTTTATAGACTCCCCATATTTTAGGCTTACGCTCCGAGTTTCATAGCATTTTCTCCAACTTGCTGTCGCAGTAGCCGCAGGGGGGAGAAGTATACAGAACAGAGAGTGTGGGAGGGTACCGGTTTACTGGTCCCTACCCCTCGTTTGGTTTTGGCTTCCATACCGTTACCCTACGACATTACACATTAGCTTACATGCCTGTGTTGGAACGGTGTAAATACGTTCTCCAACACCAGTAATTGCCAGCTGTTGTCGAACGGAGAGAGGTGTGGTTGGAGCCACACCTCGTTGAGACTTGTTCCTGGGTTTCTGACAAAGATTCCCAACATTGTTTTACTACGGCGTACCTCTGAATTTCGTAGCATTTTCGCCAATTTGTTGGCATAATAGCCACAGGTGGGAGAAGGGTACGGGATGGAGAGTGTGGGAGGCTACCGATATACTGCTCCCTACCCCTCGTTTGGGTTTGGTTTTGAACCATAATCCTACGGCCCTCACAAGAGAAAAATGTTCTCACGCCTGTGTTGGAACGGTGTAAATACGTTCTCCAACACCAGTAAATGCACAAACTGAGGTTTCTTAACCTGTTGTGACGTTTGGTTGATACCAGACATGATGGCCGAATGAGTTAGAGCGTCCGTCTCCCATGTTGGTAGATCATGGTGTCGTGGTTTCGAACTCTAGTCGAGTCAAACCAATAACTTAAAAAATTGTTACTTGTCGCTTCCTAGCCTGGCGCTCGGCATTATTAGGATAGGACAAGGACTGTTTGGCTCAATGTCAGGATAATGTGACTGAGTGGGATAGGTCATGGTGCTGGGGGCCTGGTTTTCCAGTGGGGCAGCACAAGTTGCCATGAGTGCACACTGTCACAAGTCGGTAACCGTCCTGATATGACCTTAGATGTTTTTTAGGACCTAAAACAAACTACAAACAAACAAACAGTTGGTTGAGCACACTCTAACTTTCATTTGACCGTTACAGGTTTTTGACCTGAGGTGTAGTATGGCTACAAAGTGCAGTAAGTCCGAGGCTCATACATCTGACGATCTGGGGTCTTAACCTGTTGTGACATTTGGTTGAGCACGCTCTAACTTTCATTGATCATTACAGGTTTCTGACCTGAGGCTTAGTATGGCTATGAAGCGCAGTAAGCCCAAGACTCCCATATTTGATGATCAGGACTCGTGACCGATGGTGATGCTTCAAGCCTCCCCGGTACACCCGGTGTCGGGGGAGGAAAGCGGGCCAGACTTGAGAGAAGTGGCAAATTATTGATAATTTGACTATTCTGAGTATAGTAAAAGGAATACGCATTCCCTTTACGCAACACCTTTTACAGGAAACAATTCCTTTTCCATTTCGTTTTGATGAAAATGAAAGTAACAAATTAGTCATAATGCTTGCATTGCGTTTGATGCGAGGCAGGGAAGGAGTACCCCCCTGCTCCGACCGTTGCTCTTATATCATTTCCCGCCTTCCTCCCCCTATAACCTGGCCGCCTCCAGCCACTCGCCCTCCAGCCTCCCCTCACGCTGCTCCTCTCCAGTAATTTTTCTATTTTGGCTTTCTTCACAACCGAGGCTACCGCACTTACCACTACCATGCACTGCGCTGTTCTGCATGACTCGCCTCTCACCACGGGCCGATCTACACCACCCTTGGCTGACAATATCCTTGGCCGAGCCGCACAATCCTGCATGACGGCCTCTACACGCAGACCTGCCTTCCCTGGCCTGTCCTCGCCACCACTGGCCGGTCCGCCCTATCCTTGGCCCACCTACGCTATCCTGGCCGACCTACACCGTCACCGGCCATCTACACTACGTGTGCTGCATGCCGGTCTACACTGCCGCTGGCCCATCTGTGCCATCGTGGCCGATCTCCGCCGGTCCGCACTATCCTTGGCCCACCTACACCGTCACTGGCCATCTACACTACGTGTGCTGCATGCCAGTTTACGCTGCCGCTGGCCCATCTGTGCCATCGTGGCCGATCTGCCCTGATGTTGGTCCATCTGCACTATCCTTGGCCGATCCGCACTACCCTGCATGACAGCCTCTCTCACCACGCCCCTACAACCGCCGAGGCTACCGCACTTACCACTACCATGCACTACGCTGTTCTCCATGACTCGCCTCTCACCACGGGCCCATTTACACTACCGAGGCCGATCTACACCACCCTTGGCTGACACTATCCTTGGCCGAGCCGCACTATCCTGCACGATGGCCTCTACACGCAGTCCTGCCTTCCCTGGCCTGTCCTCGCCACCACTGGCCAGTCCGCACTATCCTGGCCCACCTACACCGTCACCGGCCATCTACACTATCATGGGCTGATCTATGTGCTGCATGCTGGTCTACACTGCCGCTGGCCCATCTGCGCCATCATGGCCGATCTGCCCTGCTGTCGACCCCTTTGCACTATCCTTGGCCGATCCGCACTGCCCTGCATGACGGCCTCTCTCGCCAAGCCTCTACAAGCCTCTACACGCAGTTCCTGCCTCCCTGGCCTATCCTCACCACCACTGACAATCTGCACTATATTGGCCCATCCACACTACCCTGGCTGATCTGCACTGTCGTTGGCCATCTACACTATCCTTGGCTGATTTAGTGTCCTGCCTGCCCTCTACACTACTCTGCCGTGGCCGCCACCTTGCATCACGCCACCCTGCACACCGCCCGCTGTGGCTGTGATGCCACCATCTACACTATCATCCCAGCCGCCCCGGTGACCAACCACGCCACCCACGACCCGGAAGCCGCCTGCCCACAAACCGGAAGCCTGCTGTACAGCCACCGCCCGCGGTCTCACCGCAGTCATCACCGCAGTCACCCCTGCTATCCCTTCATCTCCGACGACCCTTGCGGCTGCCCCAACCGCCGGAAATCGCCTGCCCGCAACCGGAAGTCGCTCACGACCATCACCCCTGCCGACCCGTCTGACACCCCCCCCCCCCCCCCCCCCCCCCCAAAAACCCGCAGACCCTACTGTTGCCACTATCATCTCCGCCGCCCCTTGTGGCCCCCCCCCCCCCCCCCCACCTGCCCGAAGTTGCCTGCCCACAAACGGCCCCTGCGGCGAGCCTTCCGCCTCCAATGGCAACACACACATGCCATTGCGCATCCCTCCCGAGAGCCCAGACGCGGACCATCACCCCTGCCTGGGTCTCAGCCCTGCCACCCATGTCATCTCACAGGTCAGCGCCCCTGGTGGTTATCCTCAGACCCGCCCCACCCCATCAGCCGGGACACCCAGGTCACCCATGCCACCACCACCACCCCCCACCACCACCCCTCCATCCTCCACCCTGCCGAACTCACCCCCCCTTCTCTTCTACGATGTGGGCATACCTAAATTTTTGGCCGCCCGCTCGCCCCTTCCCTTCGGCCGCCCTCCAGACCACTGGTCCACTGGAACTATCCCCAGCCACCCTCCCGACACTCTCACCCCACTCATATCCCAGACCGCTGGCGAAATCACGCCTGGTCACCCAAGCCATGGCACCCTGGAACTATCTCCAGCCACCCTGCCTACGTTCTCACCGCTGTCATGGATCAGACCACTGGTCCACTGGAACTATCCCCAGCGACCCTCCTGACACTCTCACCACAGTCATACCCCAGACCGCTGTCATGCCTCAGACCCGCCGCAGACCCGCTGCCACCCTGGTCACCCACGCCAACCCCGTCGCCTGATGGCTATCCTGGAACTACCTCCAGCCACCCTGCCGACCCCCTCACCGCAGTCATGCCTCAGACTGCTGGCGGAGTCTTGCCTCCGACCCGCGGCCACCCTGGTCACCCATGCCCCCAGGTCACCCATGTCACCCAGCCATGGCACCCTGGAACTATCTCCAGCCACCCTGCCTACGCTCTCACCGCAGTCATGCCAGACAGACCCACTGCCACCCTGGTCACCCATGTAACCCACGTCACCCTGGAACTACCTCCAGCCACCCTGCCGACACCCTCACCGCAGTCATCCCTCAGACTGCTGGCGGAGTCTTGCCTCCGACCCGCCACCACCCTGGTCACCCATGCCCCCTGGTCACCCCTGTCACCCAGCCATGGCACCCTGGAACTATCTCCAGCCACCCTGCCTACGCTCTCACCGCAGTCACGCATAAGACTGCTGGCGGAGTCATGCCAGACCTGCCACCACCCTGGTCACCCATGTAACCCACGTCACCCTGGAACTACCTCCAGCCACCCTGCCGACCCCCTCACCGCAGTCATGCCTCAGACTGCTGGCGGAGTCTTGCCTCGGACCCGCGGTCACCCAGCCATGGCACCCTGGAACCATCTCCAGCCACCCTGCCTACGCTCTCACCGCAGTCACGCCTCAGACTGCTGGCGGAGTCATGCCAGACCCACTGCCATCCTGGTCACCCATCTCACCCACGCCCCCGTCGCCTGATGGTTATCCTGTAACTGCCTCCAGCCACCTCTGCTACCGTTGCGCATACCACCTCTGTGTGCTGCCCCCGTCTCTGCTGCCACTGCTGCTGCCACTGTGTGCTGCCGGTGTTGTATATCAACGTTGCTGCCACCTGTGTGCTCCCGCTCTGTGTCGCCCGATGTGTGCTGCCACTGTACGCGCAGGCACCGTGTTGCTCCCACCTGTCTGGTGCCGCTCTGCATGCCAGAGGGCCGGCCTCCGCCTCCCGGACATCATGGCACATGGGACCTGGACCTCTGAGGCGGTGCACGCCTGCGTGCCCCGCCTCACCCTCTCGGCCGTCCCTCGAGTCCTCTCCTCCATTTTGGTGGAGGGCTCCTCAGATCAACCTCGTGGACACTCACTAGTTCCTTAGGCTCCCTCTGAGCTCTTCTTATATTATCCATTATCTCCTTTATCCTGTATTATCCTGTATGGCATAACACTGTTTCTCATTTATTACCTGTATTGTCCTGTTTTACCCTGCATTATCCTGTCATTTAGCACTATCAATAAAGTGCTTTTTCTCCACTCATACCTCCTCTTCCTTCTTTGTCGCGCATCAGTCGTAATGCTTGCATTGCGTTTGATGCGAGGCAGGGAAGGAGTACCCCCCCTGCTCCGACCGTTGCTCTTACATCATTTCCCGCCTTCCTCCCCCTATAACCAGCCTGCCTGGCTGCCTCCAGCCACTCGCCCTCCAGCCTCCCCTCACGCTGCTCCTCTCCAGTAATTTTTCTCCACCCGCCCACCCTTTCCTCATCTCCTCCTCCTAACGGGGTGGAGGGCTCCTCGGATCAACCTCACGGACACTCACTAGTTCCTTATGCTCCCTCTGAGCTCTTCTTATATTATCTATTATCTCCTTTAACCTGTATTATCCTGAACTGCATAACACTGCTTCTCATTTATTACCTGTATTGTCCTGTTTTACCATGCATTATCCTGTCATTTAGCACTATCAATAAAGTGCTTTTTCTCCACTCATGCCTCCTCTTTCTTCCTTGTCGTGCATCAGAGGAATATTAACATTTCAACAATATTCTCTCTCAAAACAGCCAGAGATTTTATAACAGAGAATTTCTGGTTAGCCAGTGTAGACCTTAAAGATGCCTACTACACAATTCCAATTTATAAATTGGATAGGACATTTTTACGATTTATTTGGAATGACAAACTTTATGAATTCACATGTATGCTGAATCATTTAGCTTGTGCTCCTCACATGTTTACAAAATTGCTTAGACCAATATTGTCCTTAATGGCAAGGAAAGGACATGTAATGTTTCTATTTATTGATGACTCATTTATAATGGCACAATCGAAAATGCATTGTGAGGAAGTGGTAAATGATCTTTGTCAGACACACACCAAATTAGGATTTTATATCCATGATAAGAAGTCAGTTCTCATGCCCACAAGAGAATTTTAATGTTTGGGGTTTTATTAAACACAAACAATATGACAGTAGCTCTAACAAACCAGAAGTTAGATAAATTTATTGATACGGCTAATCAATTATTAGAAATAACTATCCCAAAGATTAGATAAGTCGCAATACTTCTTGGTATTATGATAACTTATGCCCCAGCATTCCTATAGGGAAAAGCTCATATTAAATCACTAGAGTGTTTGTTCTAGAACTTAGAGCAGTCTATTTAGGCTTACGCAGCCTGGTACGTATACCGAAACATCACATCAGAATTCTGACTGATAACACAACAGCCATGGCCTATATCTGTAACAGGGGAGGGACTAAATTTGTCAAAAGTGGGGACATCCACAAGTAGACTTGTTTGTTTCAGGGAAAAAACTGCTAATTATCCAAATATGTTTTGTGGCTTCCAGAGCCTCATGCTTGGCATGGGGATGCATTTTCTTTGATTTGGGATAACACATTTTATTATGTTTTCCCGCCATTCAGCATTATCAGCAGAGTGGCCAGGAAAATCAGAATGGACAGCGCACACACGATTCTGATAGTTCCCGATTGGGCCACACATCCATGGCTAGCCGCAGTGGCATTGGGAGCAATATACAAGTTATTTAAGGAAATGGGGTTTTCATTGTTTGATTAAGAATGTTAAGCCTTTAAAGCCTACTATAGCCCAAGTAGTTAGATTTCTAAGAAAGTTAGAAGATGAGGGATTAGGTTTTGGGACCATTAACGCAACAAGATGTGTGATATATGCATAATATGTGGCTAATATATGTTAACGAGATTCAGAGGTTGAGACAAAGGATTATGCTAATGAGATGACGTCATGGAAAGTTTAGCCAGCGGTTTCAGCGAGCCCTAGGCTGTGAATAAACCATTCTGTATCCAGAAGTCAAAGTGTTCAGACGGTGTACTTTCACATGGTGTCAGATGAGGAAGAATGCCGCCCACTAATACGTTGCCGGGTTTGTGGCCGCCAGGTCAGCTTGTCCTCAGCAACAACGCGAGATCGAACTGGAAAACATGGAGCAGAGCATATGACATATACACCACAGCTGCAGGTGTCATAATGAAGACAGAATGAGTGCAATGCTGCATCTTTCTTCATGTCGCTGGCGAGGAAGCGCAACAAGTTTTCGCCAATATGGATATCGCGCTCGCTGATCAAGACAAGATCGGGCCACTCATGGAGGCGTTTCAGACATATTGTGTAGGCAAATGCAGTCTTATCATCACAAGATATAAGTTTAATACGCATAATCAGGCTACAGAAAATATGGCTACGTACATCACGGCATTAAGAGATAGAGTGAAGGATTGTGAGTATGGTACGGTGGAGGAGTCGCTGTTGCGCGATCGGTTAGTGGCTGGTGTGAGAAATGTGAATTTGCGTAACAAACTGCTGCAAACTACTGAGTTAACTTTGGAAAAATGTGTCAGTATTTGTGAAATGAGTGAGTTCAGTTCAGATCTGTTGAAGGACACCAAATCAGACGTGGAAAGTAAGGAGATTGATTTTATAAGAAACTATGCTACTGCGCGGTTCGGTGCACCGGCGGTTTGGAAATCGCGATCTTGGAATGCCGGCGGCGCCGGTGCTGGAGAGTTCAAGATCCGCTGCCAGAACTGTGGATATGAACACCGCCGGGGAGTCTGCCCAGCGAAAGGTAAGGCTTGCATAGCCTGCAAGAAGATCGGGCACTTCGGTAAGGTCTGCAGGAGCAGACTGGGCAGAGTCAACGAGCTTACCGTTGAAGAGCCTGACCCTCACAATGCTGAGCAAGACCCGGATCTGGCGGAGGTCAATATGCTGGCAATGGATCTGTTTGTTGGTGCCGTGGACCACGGTGCCGAGCAAGACGCCTAGCTGTGGTACGCGATCGTTCGGGTGAACTGTTGTCCTGTCAAGTTCAAGCTCGACACCTGGTCGTAGGCGAACGTGCTGCTGAGGTACGTCTTCGACAGGGGTGCACCGGGGCGGCTGACGAACACCAGGTGTTCGTTGGTGATGTTCTCGGGTCATCGGATCACTCCCGACGGGGAGGCGCTGGTGGACGTCAGGGACAGAGTGCTCAAGTTCCAAGTGATACAGAACTGTCAGCCTATTTTGGGCAAGCAGGCTTGTGTAACATTGAACCTGCTGGCGTGTGTGGATGAGGTGCACTGTGCTGTGCCGACGAACATTTCCAAGCCGACGAACAGTCCCAGCGCCCAGGCGGGGAAGCTGGTAAGCGAATACAAAGATGTGTTTATGGGTTTGGGGTTGATCAAAGCAAATGCTGTCATTCATGTAAATAAATCTGTACCACCTGTTGTTGATCCGCCTAGACGGATTCCGTTTGCCATTCAAGGTAAGGTACGTAGTGAGCTTGATCGCATGGTAAAGTTAGGTGTCATAGTTGAACAAGATGAACCTACCGAGTGGGTTAACTACATAACTATCGTAAAAAAACAAAACAAGATAAGGATTTGTCTGGATCCGACTAAGTTGAACAAGGCGATAAAGAGAGGGCCTTTCCCGACCAAAACGATTGACGAAACTATTGCCAAAACGGCAGATGCGAAATATTTTTCAGTTTTTGATGCAATGACAGGTTATTGGCAGATAGAATTAGACGAAGAAAGTTCACGTCTGTGCACGTTTAATACTCCATGGGGCCGGTACAGGTACACCCACTTGCCTTTTGGCATCAAAACAGCCGGTGACATTTTTATTCAGGAAATGCACCGTGTCATGGGCGATATACTTGGGATAGTCATGGACGACATTTTGGTATATGGGTCAGCGGTTGAGGAACATAACAAGCGGCTCAGAGCCGTGTTGGACCGAGCTAGGTCAGTTAATCTTAAATTAAATGAAACGAAATCTTTGCTATGTAAGACTACAGTGAAATATGTAGGTCATCAACTTACCCAGCAGGGTGTGAAGCCTGATCCAGACAGAATACAAGCAATAGTTGACATGCCAGAGCCGCATGATAAACAGGGTGTCCAAGGGTTCCTGGGCATGGGTTGGATATGTGCACAAGTTCATACCCAACATGTCCGAGATTGCTAAGCCACTACGCACGCTCCTCGCTAAGGATATCGCGTGGCACTGGCAAGTCGAATAGCAGGGCGCGTTTGATAAGTTGAAGGAAAAGTTAAGAACTGCTCCTGTGTTGTCATACTACAATGTCAAGAAACCCATTGTTATCCAAGAAGATGCATGTCAGTCAGGGTTGGGTGCCGTGTTGATGCAAGATGACAAGCCAATCGCACTCGCATCTCGTGCGCTTAACTCAGTGCAGTGTGGCTATGCCACTATTGAAAAAGAAATGCTCGCCATATGTTTCGGATGCCAGAAGTTTCATGACTATATCTTTGGCAAGGAAGTTCAGATTCAAACAGACCATAAGCCGTTAGTGGCGATAATGCAGAAACCAATTCATAAACTTTCGGCTAAGATGCAGAGAATGCGAATGCGGTTGCAAAATTATGATATTCAGCTATGTCATGTGAAGGGTTCTTTGATATTTTTTTCAGACACGTTGTCCAGGGCGCATAGTGCCAAAGTAGGTCATGGTAACCTGTTCGATGACACGTTCTGCGTTGCCGCAGTGGACATTCAATCGTCAAGTTTGTTGAGTAAGATTGTTAGAGAGTATGAAAAGGATGTATCCATGTCCATGCTGATCTCACACATTGAAGATGGGTGGGACACTACACGCATACAGACGCCGCCGTCTCTGAGACAGTACATCCCACAGAAACACGAGTTAACGATAGAAAATAATCTGGTTATGAAAGGCAATCGGGTGGTGGTTCCTCCGGGTCTCCGCGGTGAAATGATGGAGGCATTACATGAGACACACTTGGGGGGTGACGAAGTCCAAGTAGCTGGCGCGGGACTGTATGTTTTGGCCGAATATGAACAAGCAAATTGAGGATATGGTTAATCGATGTGACACTTGCCAGAACAATCGGAAAAGTTTGCATAATGAGCCGTTGATAAATCACCCGATCGCCTGTCAACCGTATGAAAATGTCGGTGCATAAAAATTACCTGATAACTGTAGATTATTACACAAAATATCCAGAGGTGACGCTGTTGGGCGATACGTCGTCTGTCACAGTTATTGAGGCGTTGAAGGATAATTTTGCAAGGCACGGTATTCCTAGTCAAGTCATTTCGGACAATGGTCCGCAGTTTAAGAGCCATGAGTATAGGGAGTTTAAGGCCGTATACTCCAGTCCACAGTATACCCGCAGTAATGGGCAGGTAGAACGGTTTGTGGAAACGGTCAAGGACATGTTAAAGAAGTGCGAGAAGACTGGTTCGGATTTTCAGTTAGCTTTGCTGAATTATCGTAACACTCCATTGCCCGTCCTGAATGCATCTCTGGCTCAGCTGCTGATGAGCAGAAGGCTGAGGGGCAGGTTGCCGATAGCGGAAGAAATGTTGGTGCCCGAAACGCAAAATCCAAAGAAAGTCCAGACGGCAAAACGGCAGCAAAGTCAGAAAGCGTTTCATGACAAGAAGTGTGGAAAGCCCCACAAACCAAGTCGGAGATAAAATAAAATACAAAAATCATGCTGGGGAATGGAAAAAAGGGGTTGTTTTGGGTCGGACTGGTATTTTGGGGAGAGAATATCAAATTTTGAACGAGTCAGGTAATATGTTAAATAGAAACCGAGTGCAGATAATCAGGGCGCCTATGGGGGGGGGGGGCGGCCCGAGCCGGTCGGGCAGACGCAAAGTAGGTCAGCGTCATTGCCGAATGTAAACAGTGCGGCTTATCTAAGTAGGTCAGGTCGGCTGATTAGGCCGGCGAGCAGTTTAGACCTGTAGTAGCTCAGTGTAGGTTGGGTGTTTACACGTATAGCATGTGCATGTAGGATTAAGTTATATTTTCAGCTGTGTGTTTTGATATTGAATGTGTAATGGACAATTTATAACGTGAGGCATTACAGCCGGACAGTGTAGGACTTCAGTGCCATACGGCACTTGGACATTTGCAAGGACTTGTGTTTCAGTTAAGTACGCATATATGTTATTGTGCATTCGTTTGACTGTTATATGCTATGTTGATGGTTATTTTGAAACCTTTCATGTTTCAGAAATACTTTATGGGGGGGATGTGATATATGCGTAATAGACGTATACGTATGTGGCTAATATATGTTAACGAGATGCAGAGGTTGAGACAAAGGATTATGCTAATGAGATGATGTCATGGAAAGTTTAGCCGGCGGGTGGGTTCAGCGAGCCCTAGGCCGTGAATAAACCATTCAGTATCCAGAAGTCAAAGTGTTCAGACGTTGTACTTTCACAAGATGTGCGTTATTGATTGTCTTACCAAGAATATGGACAAACAGTTGGTAACCACCAGGGGCCGTATGCATGGAGCGGTGTTAGCGACCCAAAACGCGTTTATGGCGGGATTTCTGGTTTAGCGCAGAAAAGTTGGTATGCATGGAGCAGTGTTAGGCCTAACACCGCACGTTTAAAGTCGAAGAATGTAAACCTGCCCCCTAGCAGGTTTACAGCCGTGTTACTGTTAGGTTAGTGTCAGGATGGACACCAAACTATTTAATGCTATCATATTTAACAGAATGACATACGTAATAAGTGAAATTTAAGCAAATGAACCCTAAAACCGAAGCGATATTAACGCAGCAGCCGCATTGGTGGCGATATTACTAGTTATATTTTCGAATCGATGAACGTAAAGTAAACAAATCGCCGCCGCCGCATGGACGTCGCTTTCCATACTGGCCGACGTCCTAAGAAATCAAAGAAAAAGAAAAAGAAAGACTCGTCCTCGGACTCGTCAAACGACTCCTCTTCCACGGAATCAGATTCCGATACGGAACGTGCGGGAGTGTACGCCAAAATAGGCGCTAAAGTTGGCAAAACGATTGTCAAGAAAAAGGCAAAGAAGGTGCGTACCACAACCATGATTCGGAATACCGTCAATGGCCACTTTACCACGTTCAAACCGGTGGAGGTCATTAATAAATTGACGGAACAGATTTCCGGCGTCAAAGGTATTCCGGCTACGGTGTGTAAGGAGATGGATGCGGGCATCCATCTGTCCGACGAACGGCGCCGCTATGAAACTGCCCTTTCTGTTATCCATAAGGCAGTTTTGGGCTCCTTGACCTCGATAATCCCCATTGCTAACCGCATGCAGACCGAGAATAAGTTCTCGTCCTTAGCTCGGGTTATGGATAGGGGCATTGCCTTGCTCGCTGCAGCGAGCAACTATATGACACATCGCCGCTTCGAAAATGTGTTTAAATCCGTTACCACCGACGCGGGCAAAGAAGTCGCCCGGTCAAAGAAGATGACGGACCATGGCGGCAAGGAATACACCGTATATTCCGGACCTACCCCCATCAAAGGCAAGCCTCTGGACAAGTCCAAGATGTTTGGGGGTCAGCTTGCTTACTTGTACAAGCAGGTAGAGGTGGACACTAAGAGTGCTAAGAATACGGAACTCAAGGGCCGTAAGTCACTAAACCCACTCGGGTTCCGCCGCAGCCGCACAGATTTTCGCTTCCGCCGAGGAGGAAGGCCGTTCCGGGGAGGCCCATCCTTCGCATTCAGCCAGAGGGGAAGAGGTCGAGGCGAGAGACAATCCTCAAACTGGAACGACAACCGTGGGTACAAACGGGACTTTGTCCCCAAGCCGCAGTTCCCCAAACCAGGGAACAAGTAGAGAACGCCACACAAACTTTTCAGCAGCCTGGCCCTGACATGGTCACAGAGGAAACTCAAACTGATGTAAGCCTTTTTCAAGCGGGCAACATTGTTAATTGTTTAGAACCATGGCAACAATTAACCACTAACCCAGAGGTTCTTAGTATTGTTAGAGGCATTGCTATTCCTTTCACAGAACTCCCTGTACAGAAAAGAGCACCTTTTCCATATAAGTTCAATTCACACGAAAAATTCCAACTAAATGAACAGGTTGGGGTTTTTGAAGCCAAAGGCATTGTCAAACGAGTAGAACATACTAGAGGTGAATTCATTTCCAATATTTTCTCCACGCCTAAACCAGATGGGTCTATTCGCATGATTTTAGACTTAACTAAATTGAATGAAATCATTGAATACCAACATTTCAAAATGTTTTCTTTAGAAACAGCTCGCGATCTGATCACCCCAGAGTGTTGGCTAGCGAGTGTTGTTTTAAGAGATGCTTACTATACCGTCCCTATTCAAGAGGGGTTTCGAAAAAATTTACGGTTTGTTTGGAATGACCAGCTTTTTGAATTTACCTGCCTACCTAATGGTTTGGCGTGTGCGCCACGACTTTTTACCAAGTTGTTGAAACCGGTTTTTTCAAACATGGCTAAACTGGGTCATTGTATGTTTCCATACATTGATGATTCTTTCATTATGGGACAATCTTTCGAACAATGCGAACTCGCCGTTCAAGATTTATGTAAACTTTTCTCAAACTTGGGTTTCTTCATCCATGCTAAGAAATCCGTGTTTTCTCCTACTAAGCAGCTTAAGTGTCTAGGCTTCATTTTGGACATGACGGCCATGACCGTGTCACTTACACAGCAAAAGAAAGATAAGCTGCGGGACACAGCGATACAGCTGTTAGACATTTCTAGGCCAAAGATAAGACAGGTCGCAGTCTTAATCGGTATAATGATTTCATACAGCCCTGCTATTCTATATGGGGCCGCACACATTAAGTCGCTGGAAATCGATAAAAATCTAGCTCTGGCCCGCGCTAAGGGAAACTTTGAAAAGACAATGTTTATCTCTGAAAGTGGACTAGCCGACATATTTTGGTGGCTAAGTCACTTTGATAACTCCCCCAATCCCATTCGAATGGGTGAGCCCAACACTACAGTTACGACTGACGCCTCACTCCAAGGTTGGGGGGCACATCGCAATGATGTAGCAACGGGGGGACGCTGGCTAGATTCGGAAATTTCTGAACATATTAATGTTTTAGAATTACGAGCCATTTACTTAGGTTTAACCAGCCGTGTTAAAGTACCCAAAAATAATGTTTGTATCCTTACGGATAACACCACAGCCATGGCTTATGTCAGAAATATGGGAGGTACTAAATCTATTAAGTGTAACGAGTTGGCACTACTCATTTGGAATTGGGCGCAAAAGTTTGACGTCTGGTTAACAATTACACACATACCCGGCACGCAGAATTGCCTTGCCGATAAGATGAGTCGCCATTTCCATGACCACTTAGAGTGGTCACTAAACCCATCAATTTTCAAACACATCTGTCAATTATGGGGCTGGCCGGATATAGATTTATTTGCTTCACGTAATAACTTTAAACTGGAGAAATATGTTTCGTGGCACCCAGAACCAAATGCTTGGCACATAGATGCCTTCTCGCTAACTTGGCAAAATCATTTATTTTACATTTTCCCCCCTTTTACCATTATTAGCAAAGTCGCCCGAAAGATACTAATGGAGAAAACACACGCCATCCTCATCGTCCCCGAATGGGACACTCAACCCTGGCTAGCGAGACTAGTCGCGACGGCCAAAAGCATGCTACGCTTCCCAAGATACCGAGGAAATCTGAAACATCAGGGACCGTTAGCGCGCCACGGAAACGTGTCGACGACTCCTTTGGTAGCATTCCTTTTTTAAATAAATATTTGGAACAATTCGGCTTGGATAAGATTGCACAACAACGTTTGGTCTCTCACGCCTGGAGGAAGGGAACTGTGAAAATGTATACCACGTATTTAAAGAAATGGGGTATTTATTGCTTACTTAAGAAAGTTAAGCCTATGAACCCAACAATATCCCAGGTAGGACGTTTCCTACGTTTTTTTGAAGACGAAGGTTTAGGGTATGGCGCTATCAATGCAGCCAGATGTGCGCTCTCAATTATCCTACTTAGGATTAATGGAGAAACAATGGGAAAGCATCATGTTATTTGCTGGATCGTACGATCAATTTATCAGAGGAATCCTCCCAAACCCAAATATAATAGGTTTTGGGATGTTTCTCTTGTGTTTAAACTCTTCAAGGATTGGCCAGAGAATAAGTTCCTGGACGTTAAGCTTTTAGGCTTCAAAGTAGCTTTGCTCGTTACAGGACACAGGGGCCAAACAATAGTCGCCCTGTCGCTCAATGGTCTTGAAATCGATAGCAAGGAAGCAACGTTTGATCTAACAACTTTGTTGAAATCAAATCGTTTAGGTGATCCCTTGTCGACATTAAGTGTCACTAGTTTCACAGAGGATCGCAAATTATGTGTAGTCTCCGCAATACGGACATATATATCCAAGACACGAATAATACGCAACTCAAGGCAGCTTTTGGTGAGCTTTATTAAGCCACACAAGGGCATTTCGAGGGACACCCTCGCCAGATGGACCATGACGGTGTTAAAACTTTCAGGAGTAAACACAAACAGATATTCATCGCACTCTACACATGGTGCAATGGTATCTAAGGCCAGATCACTTGGCATTTCCGTCAAACGGATCCTGGCTCATGCAGGATGGAAAACTGCTAGATCGTTTGCAAAACATTATCACAAGCGACTAGAGAAGCCTCAACCTATCGCACAGAGGCTACTCACCAACTAAAAGACACAGGTGAGACACAGTGCACTTTTTCGCTTTTTTGTCATGACAATTGTACAAACATACTTAAATAAGACTTAATAATAGAATAGTAACTAACAGGAATATCAGGATAAAAATGATATTACGTAAAGGTCTCCCTAGCCTGCGGCTAGCCAGAGGCGGTATACCGAGGTAAAATAAATTAGTTAAACGAATCTTACCTGGGTATAGATGATGGATAACTATTGTTTTACCGAGGTAGGAGCCTCGGGTAGACGTGGGCGAGGGCCCACCCACCACGCCCTGCCACGTCTATTAAATCACTTGTACCAAGATTAGGTCACATTACCATAGTTTTTTGGTTTTTTGGAATCATTTTATCCTGAATTAGTAGGTAAAGATTGCTGGACCCGGATGTGCTTCCTTCTCCCTCGCCCACGTCTACCCGAGGCTCCTACCTCGGTAAAACAATAGTTATCCATCATCTATACCCAGGTAAGATTCGTCTAACTAATCTATATATATATACACACACACACACACACACACACACACACACACACACACACACACACACACACGCACGCACGCGCGCGCGCTCGCGCTCGCGCACGCACACACGCACACGCACACGTACACATACACACAAAAATGGGGCTAATCCTGGACTGACCCATGGTAAACCGGTGTAAAGATTTCAAATTCCCCCCATATTCAAGTTCCCCCCCGGGAACTTGAAAACGTTTTCAAATTCCTCCCAGGGGAATTTGAAAACGTTTTCAAATTCCCCCCCTCGTTTTAACTTTCCCACCCTCCCATTTTTGGGGAATTTTCTTTATTTTTTCTTTATTTTTATTTTATTTTTATTTTTCAATAAAATAAAACATATTTAACCACAAATGACACAAAAAGTCTCCAAGATGGTTAAGACAAAAATATTATAGGACTGAAATTTAAAACGTTTTTTAAAGTTTTTTAAACAATTTTAAATTCCCGGAAGGGGGAATTTGAAAATAGGGGGAGGAATCTGAAAACTGTTTTTAAG
This sequence comes from Branchipolynoe longqiensis, assembly GCA_030323885.1. Lineage (NCBI taxonomy): Eukaryota > Metazoa > Annelida > Polychaeta > Phyllodocida > Polynoidae > Branchipolynoe > Branchipolynoe longqiensis. The sequence goes on from CM059187.1 coordinate 9,323,161, forward strand.
TTCCCCCCAGGAATCTGAAAACGTTTTAAATTTCCCCGGAGGGAAGTTAAAAACGTTTTCAGATTCCCGGGGGGGAACTTGGGAAGGGGGGAAGTTGAAATCGTTACACCGGGCTAGCCGTGGCGATCCGGCTAGGCCGGGGCTGGTCCGGGTTAAACTGTGGCAGAGCCCGAGCGAGGGCGGACCAGCCACAAGTCACCAAGGACCAGCCACGGATCACACCGGATCGCCACGGACTACGCCAGATCACCGCCCAGGGCTCGTCCGGCCCCTGATCCAGGTAGGTGTGACTGGGGCTTTACTTTTCACCTACAACCACATGACCAAACTTGGTATGATTATTGACATTCATTCGTTTCTAATGTAGATTGCACTAAAATTGTCCGAGCAAATCTTTTGAATTAGCTGAAGCTGCCACCTGGTGTGGTGGGTAACGGCTTCATTCCTTCCTGCGGGACCAGCGAATCTCCGATTACCCATTTTCTCCGAGTAATATTCTAATCTCAGCACTGTGGGTATAGAGGAGGAGCTGAACATTAAAAAAAAAAAAAAAAATTGTGTACATTAGTTGATTAATCAGGGGAAATTTAAATCGCAGACAATTGGTCTACTCATTCCACTGCTCCTTTCCATATGCTAGTAATGCCGAATTCTAGGTAGCGACAATTATAACATTTTAAGTCATTGCTCTGAATTGACAAGCGTTCAAACATTTAGATGCCATTTCTACAATTGTTAGCCCCAGCACATGTGTATTTTATACTTAGTAGTTATGGAGAAAGGTCTCGTTAACAGGCATTAAAATGGGAAATCTCATTTATTGGACCAAATGAGTAATGATTTATCATTTGATAAAAGTAACTGACTGGATGCGGTGGCCGAATCGGTAGACCATATGCTTCCCATGCAGAAATTCGGGAGTTAAATTACCAGTCAAGTCAAACCAATGACATACAAAATTGTTCCTTGTTCCTTCCAAACCTGTCGCTCGGCATTATTAGGATAGGACAAGGACTGGTTAGCTGATTGTTAGGATAATCTGACTGAGTGGGATATCAGGTCATGGTGCTATAAAGTCACCATGAGTGTGCACTGTCACAATTCGGTGCCCATCGTGATATCACCTTAGACATTGCCAGGAAGTATAACTCAAGCTAAACAAACAAACAAAACTGATCAAAGTTAGGAAAACTGGATCTCAATATAGATGAGAAACCTCAAATTGCCTTAGTCCATAGACTGCAATAATTGACTTATGTCTGGTTCTTCTAATTGACCCCTGTAAGCATGCCCTCATTTTAGTGTGTGTGTGTCTTTCTTCCATTTCAGTTTACGACCTTCGAAAAATTGTATGAAGTCAAAGCGCACACTAATGAAATCGACGACCTCGATATAAGTCCTACCGGCGATAAGGTAACTGAAATAAGTATTGCATTCTCAAGAAAATATTATGTGGGTTTGACAGTTTTTCTATATTACTTTCTTTTTCGAGCTGCTATCTAATTATTAGTAGTACGAAAGAACAAACGGTGATACATCGGGGTCATATATTAACCTGTGTGTGTGTATTATGCTTTCTATAATAGTAATTTATTAAATTTGAAGAAAGGAAAATTATTTTCAGATTACAACAGTATCCAGGGATAATCATGCTTACGTTTGGTTTACAAAAGACGGAAGGAAATTCTTGGAGCTAGACTGGAATAAAAGAACTGAAGGAAAATATAGATACAGAGGATGTAGGTAAGAACTGGTTATTCTAATTGCTTACTTCGTGCCAATGAATGATAATGCCCCTAAATTACTTTGAAAATTAAAAAATCAGCAGCTATAAACTCCGACCGAAGTACAGGGTCAATTAAATTTACAATCCACCATATATTGTCATTATTAATAATATCAACTGAATTGAAATGTTAAATGGTTCACGTGAAAGTTCACATTTTATATCTATCCAGTCATTTTGGATTTTTAGTCAACTGATTTCGTAACTGACCTCTGGAGGCTAGTGGACAGGTTACTTGATTTAAAGAGTCAATTAACGCGAGATTTGCTGACGGAGAGTGGTTTGCTAACGCTAAGGGAAGCATGTGAGTTGTCCGTTGACACTGGCTGCTGTGTGTGCCAGGTATGGCGGCGTGGTGGATAAGAAGGGGGAGTCGCGGCTCTTCACCATGTCCATCCCGAGTACACGCGGGCCCAAGCCGGCCTACTGCTACCTCACCAAGTGGGACACGGTGGCCTACCAGCCCCAGCTCATCATGTCCACTGACACCGAGATCCTCTCCTCCATGGCCGTTAGGTAGGTTATATTGTTGGACTTATACATGTGCTTATTTTAAGAAAAGATCCGTGCTAAGTGGGTGTTATGGTCCGAATGACCATTAACGGTGGCTTTTTGGTTGTAGACAGTGATTTAGAAAAATGATGTCAAATCACATTTCATTTGGTTTTATGCAATATAGTCTGTACTTGTCCATTGAAAGAGTTGAAGGCGCTATGGACATTTAGAATTGTTTAACTGTTCTCGTGCGTGTTATTTGGGATCTAGTAGTCAGATAGCACTTCCCAAGGGAAGACTTATCAGAAATGTTATTTCCGAATTTTGTGAGCGGGTACTGAAGTCCATCCTTATGGTTATGGCTAAGTACGATTCATATAATTGTGTTATTATCTGTTACATGCAATTGAAACTATTAGATGGGGTCATGATACATTAACTATTTAATTGTGCTAGTGTAAATGGGTGATTTAAACGATCTAAACATATGTATGCCTGCACACACTAGGCCAGTTGGCACCATGTCACGTTTTGCTTCCCGCACCCCGCAGGCGGATGGAGTTTTGTGATATGAATGATTAAATCAGTTATTTATCAATTAAGGGCGTATGGTGGGCATAGTGACAGGTCCAGCCACCTCATCTTCTGAGTCCTCGAAAATCTGAGAAAGTTTTGGTGGCATCGCTGTAATACGTAGAAGATGTCATGTGTTTAGCCTTCTATTATTTGCACATTTCAGCGACGATGGAACCTATTTAGGCGTTGGCACGATATCCGGGAGTGTTTCTATATACATCGCGTTTAGTTTGCAGGTACTTTACACTGGGTTGGTCTACTTTGTTTTATAACTACACATTTTAATTTAGCTGCAAATGTACTTTCAAGCCACTGACTATGGACTAAAATGGTCAGTGCTCTTGACAACTGTTCTCTAGTATCATATGTATAGCCATCCTTACTTTATCTTCCGTATACCGAAAGTTAAATATCCGGGGAGAGGACAAGCCCGCACAGTTAGCAACTCGGCAGCGGAGGAGTGGCAGTTAGTTGGAGGAGTAAAACTTTATGGTAAGATTCTGTCAGAAACATGCTGTTAAAGTGGTTATGTAAATGGGTCATTCTCTAAAACTGGGCACAAAAGTGGTACATGGAAAGCAAAAGTGAAAACCTTCCAAATAATAGCAAACATCCTTCCAAATAATAGCCTAATCCAATGTCCTATGAAGGTTTGCATGTTGTGCATATGTCAGAGTTGAAAACAATGAGTTTCAATTTTTGAATGAGATCTTATACAAATTGAGTAATACATTAATATCAGTCGTGTAACATGAAAATCAAAGACACATCCAGAACCTCATTTTAACATATACAACATAGTCAAACAAGGTTGATCGATTACTGTTAAGCAGACAAGGTTATGACTTACAAGAAAAAGTTGAAAAAGGTTTGGTTACATGTTTGGTGTCAATGTGTAAATTTTGACATTTTCACTCTAGCGCAAAATCATACAATTATAATTTTGATATCTTTCCTGGGATAAATTCAATACATGTAGAACTTCTAGCATACCTAAAAAACAGAGGCTACAATAATTATTTGACTTGCTATCAATAAAACAAAGACTTAATTATCACCATCATAATGGGGAGACCAAATATGTGGTGCCCAGTTTTGGAGAATGACCCAAATACATCCTATATAAACATTTTACATGTAAAAGCGATGGTTTGAAAAAAACCTAATATTTCTCACCGTGAATATGGCCTATGCTGCCGACACGGCGTAAAGCAACCACCAATCGATCATCAATCATATTGTATGTAAATGTATGTGCTGAGGAATTCCGAGAACTAATACGATGTAACCCTTGTCGTTGCAGATAGTTCCAGACTTCAGGAGCATGTTTCACTTGGCTATATCAAACGCTTGCACGGTCGTGACAAGTAGACGGAGTGGTCGCTAAATACAGCACACAGACTGTTGCCAGGGAGCACACTATGGCGAAAATGATGTCTACAGACGATGAGCCTAACATAAACAGTAATGCCAACTGTTTGAGTGAGTCGGACTCAGAAACGCTGGAAGCTATGCGTGCAAACACTAAAACTAAGCAACAGAAAAAAAGTGACGAAAATGCGTTCAAAGAACAAAGAACATCGAAAACGCGGTGCGGGTCAGCCATAGGCAGGACCAAGTGAGGCTCAACCAAATGATATGGGTGAATTCAAACTAATGTTCGGGCAACTCATGGGGATGAGAAAAGAAAAAGAGCTGTTGAAAGCTGATGCGGAGAAGGCCAAGACCATTAGAAAATAGCGGGAAAATCTAGGTCAACATGGCGGCGACGGAGCCTGCAGAGACGCGTGGCCGAACTAGGGTACATCGGTTTTTTGGCGAAACCGGGTGAAACCAAGCAATGTTATAATAAATATACTATTTGGTTTACATACAGAGACTGAATCAGTACTAGGTATGAAATATAATGTTTATCTTCCCAAACCGTGGTTGTCTAGACAGTTCGGCCACCATGCATTTCAGTCTTAGCGAAACCGAGCAATTTTATAATAAATATATTATTTGCTGACCAGACCGGGTAGCCGAATGAGTAGAGCATCCGTCATCTGTTTTGGGAGATTGAGAGATCCGAACCCATGAGTTTGGGTTCGAATCCTGGTCGAGTCAAACCAATGACGTACAAATTGATAGTTGTCGCTTCCTAGCCTGGCACTTGGCATTATTAGGATAGGGCAAGGACTGGTTGGTTCAGTGTCAGGATAATCTGACTGAGTGGGATATCAAGTCATGGTGCTGGCGGAATGGTTTCCCAATGGGGCAGCACTATAAAGTCACCATGAGTGTGCGCTGTCACAAGTCGGTACCCATCCTGATATGACCTTAGATGTTGCTAGGACGTAAAACAAACACAATATTATTTGCTTTACATACAGAGACTGAATTAGTAGTACTAGTAGGTATGGAATATAATGTTTATCTTCCCAAACCGCACTTGTTCTAGACAATTCTGTGTAATTTGCGTCCGGAAAAGGGTTGTGGTGGCGCCACCTGGGATCCACTTTTGGCTGCCATTGACTATATATTGATCGTTCTGTATACCACTTTGTATACTTCTCCCCCTGACCAAGGGAGTTGTGTGCTTGGGTGGGGACCTTTACCTTTAGGTTTCTCTCGCTTTGTTCTCATTGCTGGAACCGCTGGACCTATCTTTACCCGCCCTTCCTCGGAAACCCTTGCTGCTGTCTGGTGGATACAAGTGCTGCGCTACCGCTGGACCGGAGATTCTGGACCGCCCCAACGACTCATAGTTTAATCGTTGTAAAGACATCCCCCCCCCAGCTTCTACAACTGTCCGACCAGAAGATTATTCTTCAACCAAAGATTGGGCCGATTTATCGGAGCCTCTATAATGTTGCAGTTCTGCAACCGGTAACCGTCACAAGGTTACAAACACCCCAGTATCTATCACCACTTTTGTGACATCGAAACGAAACGTGAAAACCTTCCAAATAATAGCAGATTCCACATTGATATGAAGGTTTATATGTTGTGCATATATTAGAGATGAACAAAATTATCTAGACATAATTCCATCATTAATATTCAGTTTTGGACCAAAAATCAACACACAATCTTTCTATTTTTTATCTATAGCTATTTAACCATCTCTAGATGCAAATTAAATGATATATTTATTATTAAATTCGCCCGGTTTCGCCAAAACGATGTACCGGCCGGACTATGATATGGATGAAGAAGAAGTACGACCGTTACACGGAGGAGGATGATGAGGACAAATCAGTCAGCAGT